>PVKV010013778.1:0-60029 GCA_004027835.1 Alouatta palliata | reverse complement strand
TCCACGGTCTTCTGGGTGGCAGTGATGGCATGGACGGTGGTCATGAGTCCTTCCACGATACCAAAGTTGTCATGGATGACCTTGGCCAGGGGCGCTAAGCAGTTGGTGGTGCAGGAAGCATTGCTGACGATCTTGAGGCTGTTGTCATACTTCTCATGGTTCACGCCCATCACGAACATGGGGGCATCAGCAGAGGGGGAAGAGATGATGACCCTTTTGGCTCCCCCCTGCAAGTGAGCCCCAGCCTTCTCCATGGTGGTGAAGACGCCAGTGGACTCCACCACGTACTCAGCGCCAGCATCGCCCCACTTGATTTTGGAGGGATCTATTGAACTAATACTTTTGCAGACATCTCTGCTAGAGCTTGCTCTAGTTTGGGCTGTTTTCCCTTCACATTCGGGGTGTAAATGGGGGATTTATTCACCATCCTGCTGGGAACTCTGTCACCTCTCCTTTGTTAGAGCTCCTGTTTTTTCTGTTTCAGCACTTCCTCATTGCTGGTTTGCTCTCCCATTCTATAGAATACATTCCCAAGTCATTTTCACAGAAAGCAAATAGTTTGTGACTTCATATGTCTTAAAATGTGTTTTATTCTACCCTGACATTTAGAATCCCAATTAAGCCCTTTAAATTTTATTGAGGTATAACTTATGTATAGAATGTTGCACAAGGCTTAAATGTAGTTCCTATGATATTTTACATATGCATATGCTTGTATACACCACCCAAATTAAGATATAGAACATTTCTATCAGCCAAAAAGGATGCTTAGTGCCTATGCCATTTAATTTGAAACCTTTAGGGGTTATCACTATTCTGACTAGTATAACATACATTAATTTTGCCTTCTTGAACCTCACATAAATGGAATCATACAGTTTGTGCCTTTTTGTATTTATATTTTTTCATTCAATATGTCTTTGAGAGCCATCCATATTGTTGTATTTACCAATGATTTTTATTTTTTTATTGCTGCTTAATATTTTACTAGATTACAAAAATTATATTTTCTTCTAGAAGAAGAAAACCTCTATGATCTACCAAAGTTAATTTTTTGTATATGATATAAAATATGTCAAATGTTAAACTAACCTTGTGTTCTGGGAATAAACTTTACCTGGTGCTGCTGTCTTATCCTTTTAATATATTGCTGAATTTGTTTTGCTCATATTTCATTTAGGATTTTTTAATCTAAGATGTTGACCTGGATTTTTATTTTTATTTATTTATATTTTTAAGATGGAGTCTTGCTCTGTCACCCAGGCTGGAGTGCAGCAGCCTGATCTCAGCTCACTACAACCTCTGCCTCCCAGGTTCAAGTAATTCTCTTGCCTCAGCTTCCCAAGTATTTGGGATTACAGGTGCCCGCCACCATGCCCAGCTAATTTTTGTATTTTTAGTAGAGACAGCGCTTTACCATGTTGACCAGGCTGGTCTTGAACTCCTGACCTTGTGATTTGCCCATCTTGGCCTCCCGAAGTACTGGATATAGGCGTGAGACACTGCACCCAGCTGGATTTTTATATTTTATAGTGTCTTTGCTGGGTTTTGATATCAGGATTACAATAACTAGGTGCTTGAATAGTAGATTTGTTGATTATGGAACACTAGATTGAAAATTATTTCCTTAAACTATTTGAAGTATTGACTCACTGTCTTCAAATGTCTAGTGATCTTGAGAAGGGTGAAGTCATTATGATTTATCCTGTAGCCTATAGGAGCTTCATATGTCTCTAATATTCTAAAAGTTCACTGTACTGTGCTTGCTGTGGCTGTTTTTATCTCTGTGCTGGCTAATGAGATGCCTTTTTTTTTTTTTTTAATCTCCAAAGTAAGATCCTTCAGTTTTGGGAAATTTCCGTGAATTATTTCATCAGTGGTGTAGCAGGCTGAACAATGCCCCATCTCTCCCTGCCATAGATGCCCATGTCCCAAGCCTTGGAATCTGGGAATGCTGTCTTCTATGGCAATAAGGACCTTGCAGATGTGATGGAGTTAAGTGTCTTGAGATAGAAAGTTTATCCTGGGTTATCTGCGTGGGTCTGATAATTCTTGTAAGCAGACACTGAAGGAGTCAGAATCAGTGAAGGTGAGGTGACACCAGAAGCATAGATTGAAGTAATACACTTTGAGGATAAAGGCAAGGAACCATGGGCCAAAGAATACAGGCAGTTTCTATTAGCTGAGAAAGTCAAGGAAGTGGATTCTCCCCTCGGGCCTCCAGGAGGAACCAGCCCTGCAAACACCCTGACTTTAGCCTAGTGAAGCTAAGTTTAGACTTCTTGCCGCTTGACTGTAAAAGAATAAACGTGTGTTGTTTTACCCACCAAGTTTGTGGGAATTTGTTATAGCAGCCATAGGAAACTAATACAAGTGGTTTTCTCCTTGGTCTCTTTCCTTTTTTCTCTTTGAGGAGCTCCTATTTTATTATAATTCTAGACCAAACCTTTGATTTTCTTATCTTTATTCTCTTTGTCTTTTTTTCCCCCAGTTCTCTAGAATATTTCCTAAATTTCTCTTTAAACTTATCTTTTTGGATTATTAATTTCCACTATCAAACTGATAACTTTTTAGAAATTCATCCCTATTTTTTTTCTTGAAATGTTCCTTCTAAAAAATGATATCCTGTTCTTATTCATGGTTGTAGTATTTTATTTTCTAAGAATATTAACAATAATTTTCTTGGGAATTTTATTCTGCTTGCAAAATCCATCTCCTCCTAGTTTTAGCTGTCTGCTTCAGTTTTTGTATTTCATAATAAATGCTCTTTTTTGTGGCCTGGTAAGACTTGGTTTGACTGTTCAAACCAAAGGGTTGGCAACTAACAATTTAAATGGAAGCACTGAGCATGTGGGTGGACCTTTACTCCAGCTCTGAAGTATATAGTACTGCTAGTTCTTACCCGTTTAGGGGATCATGTTATATAAATTGACTAGGATCTTGGACATTCTCCATACAGGATTAAGATTTCATTGTGGTATTTTCCCCCAGGCTTGCTAAGTTATTTACCATTTGTCCAAATGTTTACTCCCAAAGTTTTATAGTCTTCTTGTCTTGTCTTGCTCCTATTCTGCTTGTTCTTATGAGTTACCCTTTACAATTCCTGTATTTTCATTTTAATGTGGTTTATAGATGTACTGAAAATAGACGAATGTGTTCAACCTTCTGTTTTTGACCAGCAGTACCAAGGCTTTGATTCTTCAGCCAAATCCTTACAATGGGGGCTCTTGAGGTACTGTCCTCATTTTTTCTTTCCCTTTTCATTCCACATACTCTTGTTTCTCTATTTTATCCATTCCTGTGACTTCAACTATCATTTGTAGGTCAATGACTTTCAACTTTCTATTTTCACTTCCTACTACTTTCCTGAATTTTCAGAGCTTTACTTTCAGTTGGAGGCTCTCAATCAGCAGTGGAATCTCCTACTGTGCCCTCAAACTAAATGTGTCCAACAGATCTCATTATTCCTTTACAACCTTATTGTACCTTCCCTACACACAAGCTTGCTGATCTTTTTGTGTTTCTTCTTTTATTGACATCACTAACCATCTAAGATTTAAAATTGGGAATCATTTTAAACTCCCTCTTCTTTACCTCCACATATCCAGTAAGTTACCAAGCTCTGGCAAATTTACTTTCTATATACGTTTCACTATATCTCATGAATCTCTCACCTATTATTTGTACGCCTACCTTAGTTCAAGCTTTCAACACCTATTATTATATAGAGTATTGCAGTAGCTTAACTTGATACCTTTCTCTGATCTCTCTAATGCTCCAATCTATTGGTATAAATTGATCATTCAGTACACATTTACCGAGTACCTAATCTGTGCCAGGTGTGGTTTGCACTAGAGATATCATAGGAGAAAAGACATCGTTACCCTTTCTGTTAAGAGAGAAAATAGTTTACTGGTAAATTATCACATTCACGGAAAATTATAAAACACTCTGCTATGTGTTATGGTAGGGGAAGTACAGAGTTCTAGATAGCCACGTACGAGAGTAATCCAATCTACACTTGGGGACACTTGGAAATACTTCATAGGAGAAGGTCATGTATAGAGAGACCAAAACAATTAGACACCATGTTCATACAGAAGAGGCAGCCCCTGCCAAAGCTCTGATTCTGTAGGCACAATTGATGGACTGAAAGAAGTTTAATGTGGCTGGAGTGGAGAGTGGAAAACAAGAAAATGGGAATAAGGCTGGAAAGATAAACAGCATTCAGCATCTAAACTAATTTAAGGAGACTGGGAATTTCTTCTGAGAAAAGCAGAAGACTAACATGAAACTTTATGATTAACTTTGCATTTTAGAAAAATCTATACTTCTGTGGAGAATGGATTGAAATAGATCAAGTTAGAAGAGGGAGACCAATTGTAGTAATCCAGTTTGGAAATCGTCATGGTATAGAACAGGATTGGGCAGTAGAAAAGAGGAAAGTAGTTAGCTTTGAAGGATATTAGGAAGTAGGCTTAGAAGATTAAAAGAGCAGGAGGAATTAAACATAGAAACAGCAGGTTTGAAGGAATGTTTCAATAAGTTAAATTTTTATCATGTTGAGTTTGAAGTGCCTGTAAGACATCCAAGTGAAAATGATAAACAGAAATCTAATTACATATTCTCAGGCAGATGCCTACTCCGTGGTTCCCTCTTGTATTCAACATGAAACCAAACCCCTGTGCATGGTATATACAGTACTTCGTATTCTCACCCCCATCTGTCTGGCATCATCTCTTAATAACAACTCCCAGACCTCTTCAGCTACGTATTCACACCCTTCATGCTTTCTTGTCTTTAAAAATATTGTTGCATTTGTCCCACACCACGGCAATGTTTTTGTGAAACTTAACTCTTTCATTTTCCACAGCACAAATTCCTCACTTGAAGCATTTATGACGATGGTGGACTTCACTGAACATTGTGGGGTTTGTGGGAGGGGTCGTATGACAGTGCCCCTACTTCTGCCATCTTACTCATTCTCTTCTCCTCTTTCATATGTGACATCCACGCTGTCCAGCACACTAGCCACTAGTCACCTGTGGTCTGTGGTGACTCTTGAGCACTTGAAGTGTAGCTAGTATAAGACCAGATGTGCAGCAAGTGTCAAATACACAACAGATTCTGAAGACCGTTGGGAAAAAGAACATGAAGTATCTCATTAATAATTTTAAAAATATTGATTGATTATATGTTGACAATGTTTTAGATATAGTGGTTTCAATAAAATACATTAAAATTAATTTCACCTGTTTTGTTCTTTTTAAATGTGACTCAGGTTTTGAAATGACATATGTGAATCACATTGTATTTCTTCTGGGCAGTGTCGGCCTAGATCTCTCTCCTGAATCGTCAAATTGTCCTACTTCTGTGATGCAAAGAGATTTAACTCTTGAGCCTCTATTTCAACTTGCCTACATGATCCTATCAAGGACTTTTTAAGGCTTAGAAAGAAGCCTTAGAAAGAAGTTGTAATTATATATCTGAAAAACAAAATTCAACATGCAAAACATTCACGTTTTTACCTTGGTACTCACTTCATTGCAGTGTGATTCTTTGTAAAATTGCTCTTTACCTCACAAGGATATGAATAAAAAGCATGTCATATTCATATTTCTACACCCAATCCAGTGGTGAGAACATAGTAGGTCCTCAAAAATGTTTGTTAAATGGTAGGAGTGGGTTCCTTATTAGCTGAAAATAAAATGTCTGAATTTGAAAATTACATTCATGGCAATTGGTTTGGTGTAAATTAAGAAGAGTGGTAAACACAGCCTGGTACAGTTATATACCTTCATTTTTCTTTGACCTTACAGATTGATCCTGTAGTGATCATTTTAAGCTCTTTATTGCATCTTTGTCACAAAGTCTGTGCTAATATTACTCTCTTCTAGACATATAAATAAAAGCAGAGAAGGAATTTAAATCAATAAAACTAACAAATAAATAACAAGCTGGAAAACTGGAACTTGTCACTTAAGACTGTGAGGTGAAGGGCATATTGACAGTTTCTGATAACTAAGTAGATAGAGTATTGATAGCAGAAGTCATTATGAAATGAACACTTACTGACATCATGTTTACATAAAATTGTTATAGCAGGTCGGTATTATAAATACAGCCACAGCATCGTCCTTGGACCTGTTAGACCAGGGTTTTAGAGCATACTGCAATTACTGACTGCAAATATAATTCCCTTAATGCATATTTTAAAGTTTGAAATGCACTTGCTGACTTCACACAACAGTAGCCCCCTAATGACAGGAACTTTGCCTGCACTTCAGAAGAAAATTTCAGGAGAAACCAAGCATAAAGTAGAATGGGTGAAAAATGATAATTCGAATTGAGCCAGATTTCCCCAGTGGTTCAGGTACACCTAGTTTTACATTTAAAACTTTTGAAAGTTGCATTAACTTTTTAAGACCACACATTTAGTGATCTTAAGAGGTGCCTCATGACTTCTACTTAAGGAGGACTCTAGGTTCTAAGAGAATATATAAAAAAGAAGTACGAGGCAAATTTTAGCTTATGTTTTTGACAATTAATATATTAATACCATCCTGAAACCATCTAGTGTTTCAGATTGGGTGTGTATTTCTTTCTCCTAGAATGAAGGGTGCATATTTAGTGCTCAGTAGCTGTGCTGCAGGTAGATGGATGATATGATGTGCCAGGGACTTGGTGTAGTGCATGGCACAGAAAACTGCAAGAGAACCCGACTTGCTTTACAATCAACCCTGCATTGTCTACCTTTCTGAAACTCAGTCTCTAAGTGGAAAGGAGCAATCTAATACCATGGCGTCTGTTCTTACCCCTCGTCAGTGTTTAGGTAGTGTTTTGCACAATTTCAGTGTGCTGAATAAATGAATGAATGAAAATTTAAAAACCGCAATAGCTTACAATGTGTCTGTTTTCAGCAAGTGCTTTGGGTTTTATCAAAACCAGTAAGTTTACCAGAAATAGAAGTAAAAATGTCTAATAGAATATCTCTTTTTTGCTGGTCCCAGAACATCAAAAAGCCAACCAAAGAATGATCTTTCAACTAGTTTAGAAAAGTTTTAGTATAGACAGCGGCCCACGGGGAATTTATTGTAATATTACATTTTAGTGTAACATTAAATTGAATTTGATAACACAAAGTTTACCATAATAAAATTTTGTCAGATGAAAATTAGCAATCTTTCTCATCACTTAAAAAAATCTTTACTGAAGAGATAAATTCTAGCATAGCACGATGGCTTTTTTGTTAACTTAGAGAATTGGTAAAAATCATCATTCTTATTTGTCATTCATTCCTGGAGATTACAAATCGAAACAGATTCAAACTAAAACGAGTTTACGCAGAGGAAATCTTTATTGATAGCATGGGGAAAACGTTCTTGTCATACCTATCCACTGGATCTACTGATTCTCCACCTTTTGTTTTCTCCTTCTTAGCCAAAAAAAAAGAAACTAAGCAACTAATTTATTGCCTAGCAACTGACACTCTTCCGTAATTCTTTGTAATTTGGCCCGCACATTTCTAGGCTGCCTTTTGACTAGAGTCTATACAGTAATAGTAATCTGATAATGAATATCCAAGTTTCAAATTGCAGTATGGTTTTAAAAGTCCTAGATTGCATGTATTTGACTGACAAAGAGTGAAAGAGAATGTGTGAGAAAGACAGAAAGAAGAAAGTAAGAAAAATAGTTAATGAGCAGCATAGAAGATAAGCTGACTCTGAATAACAATGGCCACCAGAAAAATATCTCAAAATATGGAAATTGGCTAGTGCAGCAAACCTGACTATCATTTATCTTACAATGAGAAAGCAGAGTAGGAGGGAATAGCAATTTTCATTTTATTGCTTTTCTAACTCAAAAGCCATTTTCCATTAAGAAAAGTTTTTAGTTATTCATAATATTCATTCTCCCTGAAATTAACGAACTTTTTAATCCTTAAACTTTTTAATTTTCTGTTCTAGCTGATCACTTTTGTGGTTGTGATCCCAGCAAAAGCCTGAAGTAAACATTTCTTGCAGAGTCTTTATCTACAGGCATACCACAGTGGGAAACAGAGCAAGCTGGTAGACTAAGCAGAATCATAGGAGCTAAAAGCCTTACTGGTTTTCCGGAGCAATTCACATAATCTTCCCCACTTCTTGAAACAATGCTTACCTACAGTATTGTACTCAATTAAACTGAATGGCTATAGTTTAGGATTATTTCTCCTTCATAGATTCTAACTGAATCTTTTATATTTAAATAATGTGATTAAGTCATACTGTACGGTCCTCATGTTTTCAGCATTGCTGCAGTGCGATATTGCACAGGGATTAATATTCAGAAAAGTCTCCAAATTTAGGATTAGAAATGGAAAATCAGATCAAGAAACTGTAACTTCTCAAGGTGGGTGATAAGGATAAGCAGAATTATGATTTCAGTCTCTGTGAGTAGGAAGTGGAGATCAGAAGACCAAATCTCCATGGAAGTTCAAAGCAGCTGCACAGGAAGCAATCAACAGAAAAATAATTAAGATAGTGGTCTGAAAAGGATCACATTTTAGAAACACAGATAGGAATTTAAACTGCTAAATCCATGCTGATGGACTTTGATGGACAGGATGAGAATTTAGCGTGAGGCAACAAATTTTGGCTAAGCATTAAGGTAAATGATCATAAAAGCTAACTGGCATACAACTGAAATGTCCAGTAAAAGATCTGCAATTTAATTTTAATGTCAACTCAGATTATTCTCATATAAGGCAGTTGCAGGGTTTTTTATTTTTTGGCTTCTGGCATTTTTTTTTTAGTTCTTTTCTCTGGCTTTGAATCGAAAAGACAAAAGACTTGATGTGTCTTCAAAGGAAAAACACAGAGCAGGGATGACTTCAGCAAGGAAATGGATTTTTATTTATTTGTATAAATTTAAAGAGTATGAATGCAGTTTTGTTAAATGGATATATTGGGTAGTGGTGAAGTCTGGGCTTCTAGTGTACCCATTGCCTGAAGAGTGTACATTCTATCCACTAAGTATAATACATTTTTATCCCTTACCACCTCCCACACTTCTTAGTCTCCACTATTATTCCATGCTCTATGTCTGTGTGTACTTTCTTTAGCTCCCACTTATAGACAAAAAATGCAGTATTTGTCTTTCTGTTTCCTAGTTGTTTCATTTAAGATGATGGCCTCCAGTTCCATCCACGTTACTGCAAAAGACAGAATTTCATTCTTTTTTATGGCTGAATAATATTCCATCATATATATGCCATGTTTTCTTTATGCAATCAACCATTGATGGACACTTTGGTTGATTCCATATCTTTACTATTATGAATAGTGCTGCAATAAACACATGAGTGCAGGTATCTTTCTGATGTAAATATTTCTTTTCCATTGGGTAGATACCCAGTAGTGGGATTGCTGAATCGAATGGTAATAGTTCTATCGAGAACTTTAATCTCCAAACCTCAAGAAGCCTGATTTGCCTACTTTCCAGAATATAGATTCAAAGATAAGTCTCTAAAGAGAAAGGTAATCTTTGCATCAGTTGTTTTCACTTAATTAAACTCAGTGGAATTAAGGAAGGTACCAGAAGTTAAGAAATCCAGATAATTGTCTTGTTCAATGTCAGTGTGCTAAAATCAGTAACATGGGAGACAAAGGAGGCATAATCATCAATATAATCCTGGAGAGAGGAAGAGAGAACTTGGCAGGATTAGAAATACATTCTGGAGATCAGTTACCTGGACTGAAATAAATTAGTCAGACATTATGACCTCATCAATATCTATTAATAATGGGCATTACTGTTACATAAAATAGTAACCTCTTTCCCCCGTGCCCCAATCTTGTACTCACTATCTCTTCATTCTGTTTTATTATTTCCTTACTTGACTAATCTGTCGAGTACCCTCTACATTTGTTTATTTGACTGACTTTTTCAACATACTGGATGTAAGTGGAACAAGGGCCAGGGTGTTGTTTTATCTGTATCTTCAACACATGGTAAACAAATATTTGTTGAGTAAATGCATCAATTATGCTTATTGAGAATGTTTAGAATATGGGGCAAATGTGTATTTTGGATAATCAATGTATTTTCTTAATAGTTATTCTGCACAAACTGCTATCAGAATTCATAGCTGGAGTTTAAGTGATGCCCAAAGATAATAATTCAAGTATAAAAATCTAAGTTTATTTTGGTAGAGAATGTCCAAGTGAAATTACAAAAAGTCAGGGGCATGAGGTGTTACATAGCTTTAAACAATTATAGGAACAGAAAATAACAAATGCTATTTCTAAACAAATAGCTCCAATTATAAATTATATTGTGTGGTGTTTTACTTTTGGGCAGAGCCCATGGATTACGGAGACTAAGAACATACACCTGACAATGAAGTTACTTTACCTGCTCGGACTCTAATTTTAGCAAAAGGAATCACAGCGATGGCTCGGTCACCTCATTCAAGTTGTTTTGGCATGAGAAATGAGTGCTTAAGAAATCCATTTTAAAAGAAAGAATCATTTCTTTCTAAAATCTCATGGCCATTTTTAGTTCTCTTTATCATAATAAATCAGGGCTAAGGTCGTAATAAGAGTGTAAGATGAAACACAAATAGCAATTTCTTTTATAACAAGTTACTCTCTAGGAAGTTAATTGTAAGTGAGTTCTGTCAAATTTAATGAAAGTAGTTCTTCTTAATCAAACCATTTTGAGGTATAATTCAGAAGATGATTATAGTATACAATTAAACTTGCCAATTACAATGTGTGATCACTGTAGAGTAATATAGTTTTTCCATGGGATGGAAACATAGAATGTATAGCAATGCCTCTGGAAATTCTCCCAGTAACAAATTGTAGATAGGTAGAAGGCAAGCTATAGCCCCAGGTCAAATTGTTTATTCTGTTTTATAGACAGGTGAGTGAAGCACTGAGGTGTTAAACTGCAAATCATTACTGAAGTCATAAATAAAATTCAACTGCTTTGATTTTCCAAGAAACTTCATAAATATTTCAAAACAGTCTAATCTCTTCACTCCATCTGACCCTCTCTCTAGCCATACCAGGGGTTGTTGGGATGGGTTAGTTACCAAGAGACACAGAAGCAGGATGGAACCAGAAAAGGAGTAAAACACTGCTGAGAAGAAGATTCCTAGGCCATGCTAGACAAATTGTATCAGCTGATAGGGAGAGAAAATGCAGAGATAAAAGGGAGAAGCAAGGCAAGAGGTCAGGTATTGAAGAATTTGTTAATTACAGAAGAAGTGGTGCAAAGGAGGAGGGAAATGATTGAGTCCAGAAGGTTATTTATAAATGGGGCAGGAACTCTTACAGCTTACTCTTAGCAGGTGCTGATTTTATGGTGTGTGAGTGGGTGATAAATTAAATGTGGCTATAAATTCTAGAATTTGGAATCTGAACCAGATGCTTTGACTGAATGAGGCTTTTGGGGGGGCTTCAGAGGGAGTGAGCACATTTTGCAAGTGCAAGGACTATAAAAGGGTGGCTAGGGGGTAGACGGTGAAAGAAATTCTTTTCACTCCCCTCATTGCACCAGCGGAGTACATTTCTCCAACCCTTGAATCTGGACTGGCCTTGTATCTTTTTTTGATTGACACATGCAGTAGAAGTAATGCTGTGTGGATGCTGAAGCCTGGAAATAAGAGGTCATGCAGCTTCTACCTTCACACCCTTTGAATGCTGCCCTGCATTCGCCATGCGAGGAAGCCTGTCTAACTCACTAGAAAATGAGAGGACAAGTGAAGGAGAACCAAAGCATTTCAGCTCACAGCCAGTACCAACTATCAGACATCCAAGTGAGGCCTCACTTTCATCCCAGCTGATCCTGCAGCTAAATACAGCTGAGTGGATAATCCCAGGCAAAACCAGCAGCAAATCTGCCCAGCCAGCCCACAGAATCCCCCAAAATAAAAAATCATTGCTATTTTAAGCCACAGGGCAATAGCTAACTGAAACAAATGAGTTATGTTGAATTTGTTAATTCTTTTATTTATTTGCCCATCTATCCACCCACGCACCCAGCCACCCACCCAACATTTCTTGAATGTCTACAATATGCAAGATGCTGATGGCACAAAGAGGATCCAGACAGACATGTTACCTCTTTTCATCTCTGCTTTCGTTGCACTTTTGAAGGTAGTTAAAGCTCTGCAGGTAGTAAGTAAGAATGCATCTGAAAATTTCTGTAAAGAGCTGAGACTAGGACTTAACAGTGAGAAGATGGAAAAACTGCTGTTTCCAAGTTGCAGTTTACTATTCCCCAGGGACTTAAGTTTCTCATTGGGGAAGACTGGTTATTTGTTCAGGAGACAAAACTAAAAAAAATAAATTGCACATACATAAGCCAAAACCACAATAATAGCTCATTTAGTTCTAGGAAGTCAATAATCTATCACTCAGTTTGGGAAAATACTATGAAATAACTTGAATGCAGATATTCTAAATTAAAAAGATAAATATTCTATTTGTCTATATAGAGTTATATATACATTGGGTTTATATTTGATGTGTTAAATTTCTGAAGATTTTTTTTGGTATTGGTGGGAAGCAGAATGAGGATAGAGAGAATTATTTCTTTATATTTAGGTTCAAAGCACTCCACAAACAGCTACCATTGTTGGGTCCTGGTACGACATGTACATGTTCTCCTTCAAGCAACTGCTTGTAGGAGATTAAGCAGAAAGTCTGAAAACTGCAGGAAGATCACACAGACATTATCTCCCCTAAGGTTGGAGAGAGTCTTTTAAAAAGGGAATGGATTAGGCTGGCTCCATGTGACCAACTGGGAGTAGATCATAGCGTTTTATAAAAGGTATTAGACATAGCCAAACATCTAGAGTTGGAGGAACCAACTGTGCATGTAGGGAATTTCCCAGCTGACAATGATGGACTGACACTTCCTCCTGGGTAGAGTTATTGGTCTATCAGATTAGAGAAAGTAGACATTTACACTCAACAAAAGGACTCACTCTAAGAAAGAAAATAGGACTTTACAAAGTGAGCATGAGGCTGGAATAAAGGAGGATCCCCTTCCTGTTTATTAGACTGAAACTCTGCGTAGACAGACACACTTCAAGACACTCTGATGATGGGACTGGGCTGGTACCTGCCATGGGACCAGGTAGTTAGCACAGAGGTACTACTCTATAGGACCACAGGAGGAACAGTCATATTTACCTTTCTGCTGCTCCCTAGCTTTTAGAAAATCTTTTAAAAGGCAGTGACCTTATTTTAGTTAAACCATGGAGAATAAAGAGAGGCCTATGCTCATGATCTTTGCCATTCCCTACCTCGAAAAACCTGCGTTAGTCATTTTTCTTCCATAAATTCCAGTTTTCTCACTTTTCACAATGGCAGAAATGCATGATCCAGGATTATTATATGGACCAAGTGGAATAATTTATTCCAATGATGCTCTGAATCTCCAAAGAATCATGAAAATGTAAAGAATTACAATAATCCTCATATTATTTTTTCGTCCTTGTAAATCTTTCTGATTCTGTCCCAGCATCTTTGAAATCTTAATCAGTTGAGTTTTACACTTAGGCTGAACATAAGCCCCATGAACCAATACTGAGAATCCAGTGTTCTGTGACAAATTAGTCTTAATACAATATAGATTTTAAATAGCTAATAAAACAGAGGGGGAGGAAAGTAAAATTGTGGCAGAACTCTATGCTTCTCTACAATTAAGAGTTTTTTTTGAGGGGAGAGTGGAAATGAGATTTCTTAAATAAAGCAATGGAGCCAATGTAGTCAAAGAAATACTTCTTGACTGTGACTTCATTAACAGCAGAGGAATCCAAAGAGATCCCTTTTCCTTACTGAAAGAATGGCCAAACCTTCAGATTAACTGAGTGGGGAGACGAATTAATTGTTTTTAGTATATATATGCTGGCACTCTTACAAGACCCATAGAAGTCTGAGTTCTGTCGTAGTTTGAATAGTAAGTAATGATTTATAAGTCATTTGAGAACATAATTTATTGGGGAATTACTCAAGTAAATATGTCTTTCTTTCCATTGTGGAACCATCTTCAAAAATATTTGTGTTTGCATAGTTGAAGGGAAATTGAAAATAACATAATGTGCCTTTATGTATAATTAAAGTTAGTATAATATAGTCAATATTTCCTTGTGTCAGAGAACTATCTTAATTTGATTTTTTAATATTTATGGAAAATAGCAAATATATTTTAACAGTTATTTAAAAATATTAATATAACACTTGAATAAGAGAAAGGTTTAAAAAAACTTCAAGAATGCAAAGATAGATAAACTATCAAGTAAAGTAGAATCAAGAGATGCTCTCAGGAACCTAGGATAAGTAGGTTACTATGATTGGATATTACATTTGGCACTGAGATACCCCAGGACCAAAAAAAGAAAAAAAATAAGCACAAACAAAAAAAAAAGGATAAAGGAATGAAGGATTTAATATAACAGAGAGTAAAGAGCCCAGAAAATCTAGAGGAATGGCTAGAAAATGCATTTCTCAGAAAGCCTTTCAAGTCAACTTTTGGCAATGATTATCTTAAATTTATCTGTGACTTCTCTGAGGAGAACATGAAGAGTCAATCTTCTGGGTTTCTGACTAATGCAACAGCTACCCAGAATACAGAAAGCAAATTTACAATCAGGTGTGAGAATTTAGATTTACATTCTTCTCTCCAGGTCAGTCTTCTAATTTTCTCATACAACAGTAACTGAGGTTGACCATGTATTAAGAGAAAAAGTTCTGAATCTCATCAAACACTTATATTTGGTTTTATGTCATGAAGCATAGAATAAATGGTAACAGTATTTATTAGTGAATTCACTTCACCCATTGGTTTTCTAACTATAAAAATATTTCAATAAAATTTTTAAGTAGCTGCAGCTGAATGATATCATTGGAGTAGAAGATATCCAAAACAGCTAAATGATTTTACTTGTTCTTTGGGATTTTTGAATTTTCCTTTTAAGCAATTACACAATTTTAAAGTTCCAGTAAATATTTGTTGAATAAATAAATACATTAAAGTAGGAGTAAAGTGGCAGAATTAGCTGCATCTTTTATAATATGCTTTATATTACAGAGGTATATAAAGAAAAAAATATTAGTTTCCTATTCTATCTCTAATTACATCTTCCTGAAATAACCAATATTCGTATTTGGTTGATATTTTTTCACATTTTCCTAATACATGTATGTACACTAATACATGAATTATATATGCACAAATACATAGATGTATGCCTATTTATAGAGGTTTTTTTCTTATAATATATTTTACATATTGCTCTACAACTTGCACCTTTTAAACTTAAACTGTATTATCTTAGATTTTCAGGTCAGTACAAAACTCCAGCTCCTCAGTAATAATTGCAGAATTGTCTGTCATGTGGATGTACCTTAATATATTTATCATTACTTTATTGATGGCCATTTGGACTGTCTCCAGTTGCTTTGGTATTATAAGCAATGCTGCAGTAAATACTCTTCTACATATACCATTTCAGGCTTGTTATTTTGTTTCCATAGGATAAATTTCTAGAGGTAGAGTTGTTGAGTCTAAGGTTATGCCCTTTTAATATTTTAACAGAAACTGCCAGACACTTTTCAAAAGGAAGTAATTCAAGCTCCCATCATGATTGCATGAGGCTGCCTGGTCTCCACATCCTTATGAGCACTGATGCAACCAGTCTTACATGTTTGTAACGATAATGAGTTAAAAATATTATCTTGTTTTGCTTTGCATTTTTCGTATTATTGTGAGGTTGAGCATTTGTGTCTCAGTGAATTCCATTTCTTCTCTAAATTGCTTTTGTATTTCCTTTGATCATTTTTCTGTGACAGAATTTGTCATTTTGCCGATTAATCAGTAGAAGTACTTTGTGTATTAGGAACATAACCATTTGTCAGTCATGAGTTTTGTACATACTTTCTTCCATAATATAGATTTCTTCTTTTGTGTTTTATGCCAAAAAGAACTCTTTGTTTTATTATTAGAAAAACAATTAGTTATATTTTTAATGGTTTCTTTTTTTATTTTTATTTTTTAATATATGTATTTTATTTCACTTTAGGTTCTGGGGTACGTGTGCAGATCATGCAGGATTGTTGCATAGATACATACATGGCAATGTGGTTTGCTGCCTCCATCCCCCCATCACTTATATCTGGCATTTCTCCCCATGTTATCCCTCCCCAACCTCACCACCACCCGCTCTCCCTCCCCTACTCCTCCCCAACAAACCCCAGTGTGTGATGCTCCCCTCCCTGTGTCCATGTGTTCTCTTTGTTCAAAACCTGCCTATGAGTGAGAATATGCGGTGTTTGATTTTCTGTTCTTGTGTCAGTTTGCTGAGAATGATGGTTTCCAGGTTCATCCATGTCCCTACAAAGGATGCGAACTCATGGTTTTTGATGGCTGCATAATATTCCATGGTGTATATGTGCCACATTTTCCCTGTCCAGTCTATCATCAATGGGCATTTGGGTTGGTTCCAGGTCTTTGCTATTGTAAACTGTACTGCAATGAACATTCGTGTGCATGTGTCCTTATAGTAGAATGATTTATAATTCTTTGGGTATATACCCACTAATGGGATTGCTGGGTCAAATGGAATTTCTATTTCTAGGTCCTTGAGGAATCGCCACACTGTCTTCCACAATGGTTGAACTAATTTACACTTCCACCAACAGTGTAAGAGTGTTCCTATTTCTCCACATCCTCTCCAGCATCTGTTGTCTCCAGATTTTTTAATGATCACCATTCTAACTGGCGTGAGGTGGTATCTCAATGTAGTTTTGATTTGCATTTCTCTAATGACCAGTGATGATGAGCATTTTTTCATATGTTTGTTGGCCTCATGTATGTCTTCTTTCGTAAAGTGTCTGTTCATATCCCTCACCCACTTTTGAATGGGCTTGTTTGTTTTTTTCTTTTAAATCTGTTTTAGTTCTTTGTAGATTCTGGATATCAGCCCTTTGTCTGATGGGTACATTTCAAAAATTTTTTCCCATTCTGTTGGTTGCTGGTTCACTGTAATGATTGTTTCTTTTGCTGTACAGAAGCCCTGGAGTATAATTAGATCCTATTTGTCTATTTTAGCTTTTGTTGCCAATGCTTTTGGTGTTTTAGTCATGAAGTCCTTGCCTATGCCTATGTCCTGAATGGTTTTGCCTAGGTTTTCTTTTAGGGTTTTTATGGTGTTAGGTCTTATGTTTGTCTTTAATCCATCTGGAGTTAATTTTAGTGTAAGGTGTCAAGAAGGGGTCCAGTTTCTGCTTTCTGCACATGGCTAGCCAGTTTTCCCAACACCATTTATTAAATAGTGAATCCTTTCCCTATTGCTTGTTTTTTTCAGATTTGTCAAAGATCAGATGGTTGTAGATGTGTGATGTTACTTCCAAGGTCACTGTTCTGTTCCATTGGTCTATATCTCTGTTTTGGTACCAGTACCATGCTGTTTTGATTACTGTAGCCTTGCAGTATAGTTTGAAGTCAGGTAGTGTGATGCCTCCAGGTTTGTTCTTTTTGCTTAGGATTGTCTTGGCTATGTGAGCTCTCTTTTGGTTCCATATGTAGTTTAAGATGTTTTATTCCAGTTCTGTGAAGAGGGTCATGGGTAGCTTGATGGGGATAGCATTGAATCTGTAAATTACTTTGGGCAGTATGGCCATTTTCACAATATTGATTCTTCCCAACCATGAGCATGGAATGCTTTTCCATGTGTTTGTGTCCTTTCTTATTTCCTTCAGCAGAGGTTTGTAATTCTCCTTGAAGAGGTTCTTTACATCCTTTGTTAGTTGTATTTCTAGGTATTTTATTTTCTTTGTAGTAATTGAATGGAGTTTGCTCTTGATTTGGCTCTCTTTAAGTCTGTTATTGGTGTATAGGATTGCTTGTGATTTCTGCACATTGGTTTTGTATCCTGAGACTTTGCTGAAGCTGTTTATCAGTTTCAGGAGATTTTGGGCTGAGACAATGGGGTCTTCTAAATATACAATCATGACATCTGCAAATGGAGACAATTTGACTTCCTCCTTTCCTAACTGAATACCCTTTATTTCTTTTTCTTGCCTAATTGCTCTGGCCAGAAATTCCAATATTATACTGAATAGGAGTGGTGAGAGAGGGCATCATTATCTAGTGCCAGATTTCAAAGGGAATGCTTCCAGTTTTTGCCCATTCAGTATGATATTGACTCTGGGTTTGTCATAAATAGTTTTTATTATTTTGAGATACATTTCATCGATACCTAGTTTATTGAGAGTTTTTAGCATAAAGGCTGTTGAATTTTGTCAAAGGTCTTCTCTGCATCTATTGAGATAATCATGTGGTTTTTGTCTTTGGTTCTGTTTATGTGGTGAATTACGTTTATAGACTTGCGTATGTTGAACCAGCTTGCATCCCTGGGATGAAGCCTACTCATTAGTGATGGATAAGCTTTTTGATGTGCTGTTGCAATTTGTTTGCCAGTATTTTATTGAAGATTTTTGGATCTATGTTCATCATGGATATTGGCCTGAAGTTTTCTTTTTTTGTTGAGTCTCTGCTGGGTTTTGGTATCAGGATGATGTTGGTCTCGTAAAATGATTTGGGAAGGATTTCCTCTTTTTGGATTGTTTGGAATAGTTTCAGAAAGAGTGGTACCAGCTCCTCTTTGTATGTTTGATAGAATTCAGCTGTGAACCCATCTGGACCTGGGCTTTTTTTGATTGGTAGGCTATTAATTGCTGCCTTAACTTCAGCCCTTGTTACTGGTCTATTAAGGGTTTTGACTTCTTCTTAGTTTAAGCTTGAGAGGGTGCAAGTGTCCAGGAATTTATGCATTTCTTTTACGTTTACTGGTTATTTGCATAGAGCTATTTGTAGTAATCTCTGATGGTAGTTTTTATTTCTGTGGAATCCGTGATATCCCCTTTATCATCTTTTATTGCATCTATTTGATTCTTCTCTCTTTTCTTTTTTATTAATCTGGCTAGTGGTCTATTTTGTTGATCTTTTCAAAAAACCAGCTCCTGTATTTACTGATTTTTTGAAGGGTTTTTTTTGTGTTTCTATCTCCTTCAGTTATTTTCTGATCTTATTTTTAATGGTTTTTGTTTCCTTTATTGCTTAAGTTGTGTTTCACCTTGAGGTTTTATAGATAATTAACCTCCTATTTAAAACTACATATATATATATATATATATACACTCATACACACACACACACACACACACACACACACATACATATATATGTATTTTAGATGTTTTTGGATTTTTTTTTTTTTTTAGTTTATTTCACTTATGCATTGGGTCAGAGGTCTCCAACCCCTAGGCCATGAACTCGTACTGGTCAGTGGCCTGTTAGGAACTGGGCACCATAGCAGGAGTTGAGCTGCAGGCCAGCCAGCATTATTGCCTGAGCTCTGCCTCCTGTCAGGTCAGTGGCAGCATTATATTCTCATAGGAGTGCATATCTTACTGTGTACTGCCCATGACAGGGATCTAGGTTGCACTCCTTACGAGAATCTAATACCTGATGATCCGAGGTCGAACAGTTTCATCCAGAAACCACCCCAATCGCCCCCCCCATGAAAAAAAAAAACAGCAGCCTTCCATGAAACCAGTCCCCAGTGCCAAAAAAGCTTGGGGACTGCTGCATTGCGTATTCCTATGCCAATATTATATTGAAACTCATTGGTAATTACATTAAATTTTTGAGCTTATCAGGGATAATGGCCATTTTTATGGTATAGTTTTGCCACTCCTTTCCTTTCTTCAGTCTAAGGAGTATAACTTGTTCCTGAAAAGTCCCTCAGGGATGAGTTTTTCTAAATCTAAAGTGCAATTTCCACAGAAATTTTTGGTGCTACAACATTTAACAAACAGAGCATTTTCAATTTTATGTAATAGAATTGCTAAGGCAAAATAGCAACAACAAAAACAAATAAAACAATGCAAAAGAGGTACAAGATCACTACTACTGTCGAACTAGCACTTGGAAAGAAGAATGGAAGGATCATAGGCCAATCACGTCACTGTGAAGGTGGCAGCACGCTGGTTCTTATCTCTAGGCGCTTGGCTGCTACTGAGGATGGAATCCAGCTGAGTCTGGTTCATTTTGCAGAGATACCACATCAGCTTAAACAGGTTGTTAGCCTATTCTTGTAGCATAAAGGCCTCTATAAACCTTTTCAGTTTTTGTTTTGTAGCCCCATTCAGCATCCAGTATAATGCTTCTACACTGTAGGTAAAAACAAGTTTAGGAACGTTGTAAATTGAGTCATCAGGAGTGCAAGTGAAAAAAATTAATTTCTGTAAAATTGGCAGAGGTGTTTTTGCTTTTACAGTTTCCCTTGTTCCATGCATCTTGTAGGAGCCATACTGTAGGAGACAACATTGTGGCATGCACACTGACCTCTGCCTCTGCCAGCTCACCTCCAAACTGCACATTGAGATCTGTTGTGATCCATATTGTAAAAGGATGCTGCACTTTATATAACAGATTTAATTTAGTACATATTCATGATGGCATCTGAGTTCCATTTGGTATATTATCTTCACCAGGATTTTCTGGTTTCTAAGGAGACTTTTTGCATAGAAACAACTTCAGGACTTGGGTAACTCAGTAAGAAGTGCCCACCTAAGGTATGAGCACATTTGTGAGATTATAGGGTTCAAAGTAGGTGTTGATTATCATTTAATTCCTTCAGATATATTATTCAATATGGAATACTGATATGTCCTTCAGATATGTCATGCAGGTAGGCAGGGTTCTGATTGGAGGTCAGAATGAAATACATAGAGAAAGATCCTCCTGACAAAAACTAAGAATGGAGAAAGATACAAATAGACTATTTTAATTCAATGTGATAAATCACTGAAATGTAGGCACATAAAAAGGTTCTACAACTAATTATTTTGTGAATCAAGACAGGATCAGGAGAATCAGCTACAGGTTGTAATCAGAGATGACTGAGGTTCAAATAAATCAAAAGGAATAGTTGGGAAATATATTTCTGGACAGTTTACAAAGAAAACATATCCTAAAAGACTGTGGCTACTTAGACCTTCAAAGACTACTTTCTGTTTATTGGAGGCCTTACTATTACAGGAGATGACAACTTCGTCCATGTTATTGCCCCTGAAAACCCTCCAATGGAACAAGATCTGGAGGTTGAAGACAGTGATAGTGATGATCCTGTCCCTGTGCAGGCCTGGGCTCATGTGTGTGTTTGTGTATTAGTTATATTTATTTATTTTTTAAATTGTACTTTAGGTTCTGGGGTACATGTGCAGATCTTGCAGGATTGTTGCATAGGTACACACATGCCATGGTGGTTTGCTGCCTCCACCTGCCTCCCTGCCCCCCGTCACCTATATCAGGCATTTCTCCCAATGTTATCCCTCTCCAACCTCCCCACCCCACACTGTTCTTCCCCTAGCCCCCCATCCCCCAAAAACCCCATTGGGTCCAAAATGCCCATCAATGATAGACTGGATAAAGCAAATGTGGTGCATATACACCATGGAATACTATGCAGCCATAAAAAAGGATGAGTTCACGTCCTTTGTAGGGATACAGATGAATTTGAAAACCATTATTCTCAGCAAACTGACACAAGAACAGAAAAGAAAACACCGCATGTTCTCACTCATGGGTAGGTGTTGAACAATAACACGTGGGCACAGGGAGGAAACATCACACACTGGCATATTAGTTTTTATGAAACATTTAAAAATTAAAACAAAATGGAAAACTTTAGAATAGATATATAAACAAAATATAGCAAAAAAAAAAAAAAAATCACATAGACTGCTTGCTCCTGTGTCTTTTCCTGCTTTGTCCACGTAAACTTCCTTTATTGGACTCCAGCTGACCACTCCTACCTCCTTATTAGAAAAGATGGACCTGCCCCAGTGGGTATGGGGAAGGAAGGTGGTGAGTAGGTCTAGTAGAAATTGGTTGCATTCTGTCAGTCTCGCTGTTGATCTGGCCAGCGATGCTATCCATGGTGCTACCTGCTAGAGTCCCATTGTTGCCTAAATCACAGGTGACCCCATGAACACATGGTGTCCCACTCTAGTAAAGCACTCTGCTTTCCCAGCTAGCCTGAGCTTCCTCACACTTGGGCTGGTTTCTTTAGGTCTGTTCTATGGAGAAGTAGATTGATGTCAGTTTCCTACAGCTCCAACCAGCTCATCTTAAGAAATAATATTTTCACTCCATTTTGAACTTTGTAATCCCTACAGTTTCAATATGTATAGTAGTTTAGCATATGATTATATTTGTAGCAATATTTGCACTTGAGAGCCTGAAAAGTCTAGAGAGAAGTCACATTCGACCCAGTTTTAAAAAAATAACACTCGTGTGCACTGTTACATCCATAAGCATTTTCTGCATACATTATCTTATTTGATACTCCTGACAAATCAATGAAATTTTTAATTTTTTAAAAAGTAGACTGATATTTCAGCATATAGAATGAAGAAATAGCCAGAAGGGAGTTTTATTAATGAAAAATTATTTTCCAGGTTGAATTTCCCTTTCATGTTTTTAATGAGGGTGCAGGGGGGAGTTTTGATACCTTGTGGAATTATTTATGTTGTGAATCTGTTCATGCTTTCATTGGGCATACAGCCTTGGGACATGCCAATGTATATTTTATAGAAACAAATTTCAGTTTAGCTATGCACATGTTAATAAACAGGTTCTATTGTGCAACCTATATACTAAAAGTTATACTTTTCTCACGTCTCAACGTTAGGGTATCAATTTTCTTCATGTAATAAATGGTGCAGTTGCCATATTATGATTGTGAGGCTCTTCCCTTTTTTGTGCCTTGTGCTTAATGGGATGGGGAGGCTAGTTATCAGGCTGAAAAGGACTGGTCCCTTCCTTCACTCATTCAACATGGTTCCAGTTATAGAAGCCAGTGCAGCTGGCAGAGCTGTGGGAGGAACTGGTCCCTGGGCGGATGCCAGTCAAAAGTCTAGTTACATGCTAGACTAATCTAGAGTGAAGTGAATTACCTTCTCAATACCTTTGGTCTACTCTAACGACAATGCACAGAAAAAGTAGGACCTTAAGAATGGCTCATTTTCCTACTCTGGGTGCTGCAGCTCACTTGCTCTATAAAGTTGATTTGACTTCAGTGTTTAGGGCAAACCATGTTTGTGTGTTTTTCACATTTATGAACAACTAATAATTATTGTTTGAAAAAGTTCTGAAGTTTTCTGGAAGAGTCCATCTTGTCTCTACCTTTCAGACCACCTCTGATTCATCATATAATCACGTATTATGATTATAGACCGTATGGTGCTGTAACGGTGTCCTATGTAATTCTGCATGGTTTGCTTTCTGAGTCAAGGCCTCTATTCTACACAGGGATCTTTAGTTGACTTGCTCATTTTCTCCGTTGATTTTGGTTTTTTTTTTTTTTTTTTTTTGGTGTGTGTACTGTTTCTCTTTTTGATTCCTTACTATTTTCATTAAATTTTGCCAATTATTAGATGTTTTACAGTAGTTTTTTAAAAGGCAGGATTTTTTTTTGTACCACTCTCATCTGAGAGCTTGATGACTAAAGAATATTTATTTTCATATTGACAGTGGCTTAATTTTGATAGAGAAACCTACTTGTAAACTGTCTTTTTTCTCCCACTAAGGTGTAGCACTTTGCTTTAATTTGATGATGATTGTCCTGAGGATTAGGGAATGTTACTTTAGAAGACGCGCCAGCCTCAGTACATGACTTTTTGTGACATTTACTGTATTTACTGAGTATGTTTACTATATGCAGTTCAGTTCAATAAACATTCAATGTTTGTCTATTGTGCTACACATTTTCCTAGGAGCTAGGGTTATACATAAATGAGACACTATTTCCCTGGTGTAAAGACATTGCAATCCAGTAGGGGGAAAAGACGATACAAATTCTGATTTTGAGTGTGGACTACACTATCTAGCCTTCTCATGTTAAGAATTCTTTGAAAATATATTTAAAAAGCATTTCTTTTCTATTGAGTATTTAGGCTATACCTTTTACTAGCATATATAAGGATTGGTTTGTGGCCTTTTATTAAATGTTGAAATGCCTAGTCGTCTATCCATTAATTTATCTGAAGTGTTGATATATATTATTTATATACCGAATGTTATCTGTAGAATACAGAGTTGTACAGTTATTACATCATATATTTTTGATCAGACATAAATAAGGCCCAAGGTGTCATTCTTTCTTCACCGTTATACAGTCATGTGTTTAGCGTTCACTATATTCTGACATTCTGAACAATCTACACATTATTATGCTTAGCACTGAATCTCAGCCTACTTGCTGCATGTCACGACTGAGAAATACCTTAAGTTTTCTCTGAGGGCTATGAGAACAGTTTTCCTTTTCTTTACACAAGAGTCAAAGGGGGCCTGTTCCAGCAGTAACCACTATACAGACATACTGAGTACATTTAAAAAAGTCTCAAAACTCCCTCTGATCTAGGATGTTTTCTAGAGAAAACTAATGCCTGCCTATCTTTACCTTTTTTACTGTCCTCTTTTATGGGCACTGGCAGATGGAATTTCATTGTGTACTGTCTCCTTTTAGACAACTTGTTCACTAAAAAAGGATTTGACTTTATAGTTATTTGATATACGCTATACAGACCAACTCAGCGTTAATTCTTTGGATTGTTATAACAATTATGACGTTCATGACAAACTATTTTTCTACTCTCTTTGACAATGTGAAAATTAGAAGTGCAATTTTCATAGGGTTTCTTCTGAATTTGCCATTTTGCTACTGAAACCCTCATTTTAGTGTGACTTTTATTTCTCAGTAAATAACCAATAGACATTCTATCTGTGATCTAATAATCATTGGTAGTTGCAAATATTTGGATTTTACAAAATATCTTCCCTAACGCAGGATTTTCTAATACAGAAAGTCACCTACGAGACTTTTTCTAGGGCTCTAATAGGCCTCCAGGTTTGGCTATTCTTGTCATCACAGTTTCCTGGAGATGGCAGCAAAGTACGCAGAAGCAAGGACGCCAACCGTAACACACAAACAAGTGGTGAGATTAATGGTGCTGTGCAGTTCTGGGGATGACTGACGAAATGCATCAGCCTCTTCTGCTCTCCAATGACAGGGCAGGTAAATAGAGAGCTGATGTATGTATTAATTTGATTTTTAATTATGTTGGGTGGGTTTCAAAAAACCCTGCACAAACCGCTTTTATTTTATTCCTCACCTGTGGTCAAGTCCAAGGCTTTCCTGCCTTTCTGTTTGCTCTTGTTTCTGTTCTGGTAAAAGTATTTAGACATCTCCAGAACAAAAATCTTTTGAAGGCTTTATTTTATGGACCGATCTACCACATTTGTTATCCTTACTTCATTTTCATACAGCTATTGCTAATCTTGTAACACACTGCATTTCAATCCCTCTGAGTTGTCAGATTTTCTGAATCTATAATGGGATGATTAACTAGCAAGGCGATGCACAGGCTAATAACAGATTACAAAGGACATCATATTAGACATTGTAAAAGCCCTCTTTATTCCAAAGTATACATCCAATAATGCCCCAGCAGACATGAGTAATGAGCATTGTATCCAGAATAACAGGAACCCTATCGCTTTGACATTCGTGCAGAAATGCTATTAAAATGGAAAAGAGAGAACTTCTTTCTACTGAATTGCAACTGTTGGTTTCAATGCTAAACTTGTTTGTCGAAGTGCTGTTGCCTGGAATCAGTGAAAGCTTATATATGACTGAAATATTTCGCAAGTTGGTTGAGTACTGTAAGAAATCTCGTTTGGGGAGAAGCTAAATGAAAGATTTCTTAAATTTAAAGATCCAGTGTTTTTCAGCTAAAATGTACAACTATCTTTTAAGACTATTATTGAAGTAAACTTTACTTTTAAGATGAGAGAAAAAGAACATTCTTGATGATGAGTAAAGATTTCTAACGCTAGGTCTTGCACATAAAGAAAAAGAAGGATACTTGCTTTTTCAGACAATAGGTAAATAAGCTGCATTGATCAAATTGTTGATTTCTGGTCAGATTGTTTGGTTAGTATATTTTGTTGCAAATGAGGACTTGCTTTTTAACTGGAAATATACCAAAAGCATTATTCTGTATTTATATGCTATGGAAAGTTCTCAAGCACTCGTTTGTATTCAGACATTTGATGGGCTAAATACAAATCATTTTCATCTATCCACTTGAGGTAGAGAGCTTGGGATAAGGTAAAGCAGCACAAAAAGGAAGGCCTGGAGGCTCGGCTTCAAATCTGTATGCTGTGTTTCCTGTGCAATCATCTAACTCGAAGACATTTTGTCATTGGATAGGGCTGTCTACATGCCATCTGAACTTTCTGGATCTTTTTGTTTTCTTGATTGTGATGTAACTAAGTAAACTGACAGACTTGAATAGACCTTGGATAGTCCTAACGGAAGGTGTATTGAAGAATGTACATAGTCACGGTATAAAGGATAGGCTATTAAAAAAATCACTAGCTAGTATTAATATCTTCTTTCCCCCTTCTTATCCTATGGAAAAAAGCCTCAAGAAAGAATTTTGAAGGGCCCCAATTTCCCTTCTCCCATGCTAGAGATTTTTTTTTTTTTTTTTTGCTTCAGAATCTTTGACAGGGAGACAGGTAGAAGAGAGTTTATAATGGGGAGGCAGAAGTAGCCAAGTTTTGGTTCAACAGGGGTGGCAAATGTTGAAAGTTCCTGAGATTAAGAACACGGCTGAGGATTTGTGTCTCTCCTTATGTTCCAGGCCCTGCTACAGATTCTTGCAATGATAATGGTGAGGATGAGAGTGTATTTTGGGTATTTTATGAATATGAACACATTTAATGCTCACAACAATCTCCTGTGGTAGATTCCAGTACTGCTATGTCATAATAATTTTACAGAGAAGAGGCACAGACAAGTTAAATAACTTACTGAAGTAAAAAAGTGAGTGAGCCTCAAATATGGTGGTCTGTGCTTGTGCCCTGAATAACTGGAAACATCGTGGCCTAAAGACCACATGTGTCTCTCTGTGGACAAGTTTGAGGCCTCTGATGACTGGAGGACCAGTTCTTGATGGCTGCATGAAGGAAAAGAAAAAACTGCAATGTTTAGAATCACCATGGACTACGGGACTTGGGTCCCTTCCTGGTTTTCTGGAATAATGTAAACCTGGGATCCTAGTATTCAGTGACTAAGATTGGATTTGGCCTGCAGCCAAATATGTCCAAATGATATATCCAACTGTCTTCTTGACATCTTTAGTTGGCTGTGTAATAGGCATTTCAAGCTAAACATCTCTCAAATTGGACTTGACGTTTTCCTCAAGTCAGTTCCTGTTATAGTATTTTCCACTTCACTTATGGCAGCTCCGTTTTCCCCCTTGTTCAGCCCAAAACCTCAACTCTCTCTCTCACATTCCATACTTGGATTTTTGGCAAATCCTTTTGACTCTCTTCTACCAGAATTTGACCATTTCTCCTAATCCCCATGGACACCAACCTTGTCCAAGTCATGTCATTTCGAAATTATTCCAATACCATTTGGACGGGTCCCCTGCTTCTGCACTTACCTTCCTTTAGTCTGTTCTCAGTGTAGCAGCCAGACTGCTCTGTTAAGCACAGGTAGACTGTGTCATCCTTCTGTCCAGAATACTTCAGTGCCTTCCCATTTCACTCAGAGGAAAAGCCAATGTCTTCACCATGCCCTACAAACCCTATGGCATCTGGCTCCTCATTTTCCCTGATTTTGTTACTACTATTCTCATCCATTTTTTGTTTCAGTTCCCACTAAACCAGTCCTTTTATTTCTGCTTGCAATCCCAGGGCTTTGGACCTGCTGTTACTTAAGTATGGAATGCTCCTCTTCCAGTTATTTGCATGGCTAATTAATCTTACTTCCTTCCCATCTTAACTAAAAGTCAGCTTTGCAGTTGAGACCTTCCCTGGCCACCCTGTCCAGAATTTAATCTCATACCTCCAACAGTTCACATCCACTTTCCTGCTTTGTGTTTCTTCTCGGAGCACAATTCTATCTCACATATATATATATATATATATATATATATATATATATATATATATATGGCATATGTGTGTGTATACACAGTTTACATGCACATATATTTTGTTTACTTATGTGTGTTATCTGTATTTCTCACCAGGATGTTAGAGCTTCGTGAGAGCAAGGATTATTACCTTTTTAATCATGCTTTATCTTTAGCACAGGGCCTAGCACATAGTAGGTCCTCAATAAATGCTTTCTGAATGAATTTAGAGAAATAAAAGAATGTGATAGGATTTGCATCTTAGGGATGTGTACAAATTCATACTCACTGCAACAGTGTGTAGATTTTAATGGTTGTTAAAATTTTAACTTTACCAGCAGGCTGAGAAATGAATGAATCAGCAGTATAGCTTGACAATTAAATTTCCAAGGTGTTTAAAATATGTGATGTAGAAATAAAAATGCTTTAACACTTGATCTTGTCAGATTGGCTTAAAACAGAAGACACAGGGTACTCTCTATGTATTACTATTTCCCCATTCCCTTTAATTAATTAAAATTTATCTGGACTAGGATCCAGTTAGTTGGTGACCCTTTTTATTACTTATTATTTGTCAGTTACTTTGTCATCTAGGATTATGTGTTTAATTCCACATGGTTATTGGGTAGATTGGACCAACGGCTAAGGGGCTGCAGGTTGATGTGGATCCGTCAAGAAATATGTTCCTGTTCAGGAACCCTTTTCCTGTTGTGGAACTCTGTCTTCTTTCATTCCTGACACATATACGAATGCCTTTTAGAGTATACAAGTATACACGATGACACAAAAGTACTTTAGATAACAGTGGATACTCCCAAGGAGGTTGGTTTCTGGCTTAACTTTGCTTTGCTTATTATTAACTCTGCGTTAAATGAGAAAAAGGGAAAGTTTAAGATTGACTCAAACCTTTCCTGAAAGGAAGTGGGGAGATTGTAAACAATGAATAGTACTCTAGAAAGAATGCCTCTAGAAAGAACATGGCCCTACTGAGCTACTTTAGATTTCTGACCCCTGGAACTGTAAGATAATAGACTTATAATGTTTTAAGCCAGTAAATTTATGGTTATTTGTTAAAAACAACAATAGCAAATTAATAGAGGCCCTGAAAGTAGATCTTAAGATTTGTTGTGATTGAGTCAAGAATATTTTCTCAGCTTTATTTATCTTTTCCTTCCATATGATTATCATACCAAGAATGTAAATACTATACCCCTTCTAATTAGTGATGCCAAGTCGCTGTGATATCAATAATTATCTGAATTTACGAAGTACTTTTTGCGTATATCAAATGTATGTTTTGAATGACTTTATAGTCTTTGTCGAATGGTTATCTATTTAACTGCTGTCCAGCAGGCTGATAAATAAACAAATAGTAGAACCAGGCAATTAAGTTTCTAAGGCATTTAAAATATATGAAGAGATTGAAAGGGGGAGAGAGAGAGAAAGAGCGAGAGAGAACGCTTTCAGAAGTCTTGCAATTTTCAGTAAGTTTAAAACACCAGTTTTTTTAAGCCTCATTCTCGTGATGAAGAGTGTAACAAAACCAGGAAAAATGGTACTGTTTGAATCTGTTTTTGAGTTAGAGACTAGAAGAAGAATGGACAACAGTATGAAACTTTTGGACTATTTTTACAAGTCATTAAAGTCTGAAGACTGTAAAGCTGTTAGACTCCTTCTAGGATAATGTCCCCCCTACTGTTATATTTCTTCCAATGAAACCCATCTGTGAGCTTTTGCAGGATGTTCATGACATGCATTTAAATTGCCTGTTGTGTTCCAGAAACCTCTTCTTCCTGCAAACAAGTAGTGACCTCTCTGCTCTATGTTCGTTCAAGGGACAGACACTGTACATCATCCCAGGCAGGCAGCCAAACGATGGCCACATCCTGTTCAATGCAAAAATACGCATTTTCATTAAACCAAGATAATTAGAAAAAGTAGCATAGAGGAATATGAGTAATTCCATCAGTAATTACAGCTATTATGCCCTTAATTGCCATGCCACCTCCAGTGTCACATTATATATATGTACTGGCATTTTACAGAGAAAACACTCATATGTTTTATATTAAAGATGTACCTGGTTATATCAGGGATCTCGAGTGGTTAAAAGATAATTGAGGTAGTAGTTTTTCATCCTTGCAATGATCAAAGCAAAATGCACTGTATTTTCTTAATCACTGTCATCATTGAGTGCTTTTTCAGGACTTGAATTTCTATGTATTTTAGAAACACAGATAAAAACTAGTATACTAAAAACTGTCATTTCCTACTCTTTCTTTCCCAAACTGGTAAAAAACAGTCTGTCAAATTTCTCAATAAAGATAAAAAATGCCTGCCCCAGATGTTTCTTCAGTTCCGTTCCTAGAGCATATACTTACAGTTAGCCTGTTAAAAATTTAAATATTTACCTGTGGATATGATTTTCCAGCTTCTCATTTCTCTGTTAGCATATATAAAAAATTGTTATGTTCACCCAGTATTCTTGAAGTAGGAAGGCCGAGAAAGACTCCATTGCTTCCACTGCCTACTGAGCTGATCTCCCACCCTCGGCCTGCAGCCTAGCATAAGTGGTAAGAAAAAGGCTTGAAGTTCATCTGTCTTCTTGCTCAGCTATTAGGAGCCACTTTTGACTTGGATTGTTTGCTGCCAAGCTTCCTGGTGAATATCAGCCCTCAGAGATGTAATATAGTTCATCCCAGCAAGGAAGGAGGTAGAGCTGAGTTGGATGGGGGAGGATGATTTGTTTTGTATCCCCACCTCAGGCAGATTTTCATAGTATTTGCTTTTTTGATTCAAAATGTTGTATTTGATTGGGATTCTTTGATAATTTCACAATAAAAGACACCCTAGACACCCTTGTGTTCTTATTTGTTCCCATCTACCTATCTTGACCACATTGAGTGGTCTCAAGTTGTTTGATGGCTGCAAGGCCAGGGAGAGTCATGGCTGCAGTATGCCAAAACTGCTAGCCACAATATGGGGAGAATGTGCTTTTCACTCTTCCCTTAATAGAGGGTTTCACTTTATGCAGTAGCCATCCATAGAACAAGTGAAGTTATGTAAATGCACAAGTGTCTAGTTTATTTCCATTAAAGCCTATGAACACGTCTCTTACACACACACACACACACACACACACACACACACCCCACCAAGGTTCCCAGTACATAGCAAGTGTTCAGTGAGTATATAAGTAGATTATTAGTTTGCAATTAGATGACGCTTTGTTTTGAGACATGGACAATCTAGAATTAATATTCAGTATTTTCTATGTGATTATTTTTCTTTCCTTTTTCTCTTCTTCCTTTTTCTTGAGATAAGATTTACAAAATGCACAAATCCTGAAGCTGCAGGTCTATGAGTTTAGACAAATGTGACTCACATTTGTCCATCTGACCAACTACCCATATAAGATATAGAACATCTCTACTATCCCAGAAAGTTCTATAGTGGCTCTTTCCAGTTAATCTCTACCTCTTGATAGGCAACCACTGCTCTGGTTTCTAGTACTGTAGATTAGAACATTTTGAATGTTCTTGGACTTTATTTATATGGTGCAATAATTGATTACATACTTTTTGTGTCTATGTCCAAGCATAGTGTTTTTGATGTTCGTTTGTGTTGTTGCACGCATCCGTATTTTGTTTTTAAAAATTACTGATTTGTATTCCATTATATGATACACAACATTTACTTATCCATTCTTTTCCTGTTGATAGCTGTGTTGATGTTTTTCACTTTTGGCTCTCATCAATATAGCTGCTGTGAACATGTTTGTATAAGTCTTTGTGTGGACACAAAGAAATGTTTTCATTTCTTTTTGGTAAATACCTAGGAATGGAATTGTTAGGCCATAGGTTAGATATTTGTTTAATTTAAAACACTGTCAAACAGTTTTCTAAGGTGGTTGTACCATTCTACATTTCTGCTATCAATTCATGACAACCTTTTAAAATGTTAACACTGTAGTGAGTGTGAAGTGGTACTTTATTCTCATTTTTGCAGTTCTCTTATGACTAATGATGCTGAAGATCCTCTGATGTGCGTATTGGCCACTCTATCTTCCTGGAAATGTGTGTATTCAAAACTTACCCATTTTAAAAATGGGTTGTCATCTTATTGAGCTCTTTATGTATTTAGGATATAAGCCCTTTGTCAGATAACATCATTGCAACATTGCGTCCCAGTCTATGTCTTCTTCCTTTTTCATTTTCCCAAGGGTGTCTTTTGATGACTTATAAATTTTGATGAAGTTAGTACTTTATGGTTAGTACTTTTTTTTTTGTCCCCTAGGAAATCTTTTCTTACCTCAACTAATATAAATATTCTATTTCTTATTCTAAAATATTTACAGCTATAGCTTTAAGTTCAGGTCTATAATTTATTTCAAAGTAATTTTGTGCATGGTGTGATGGAGTCAGGATTCTTTTTCTTTCTTTATATGTTTATACAGTTATTTCAGTGCTGTTTGTTGAAAGGACTTTCCTTTCTTGATTGTTTTGTCTTAGGTTTTTGTCTAAAATATATTAATATTATATATGTGGGTATATTTCTGAATACTTCCATTCTGTTCCATTCATCTGCTTGTTCACCATTATTTTATTTTTAAAATTATTACTTTTTTCTTATTTTTTAACTTATACTTTAAGTTCTGGGGTACATGTGCAGGACGTACAGGTTTGTTACACAGGTATACACATGCCAAGGTGGTTTGCTGCATCCCCCATCATCTACATTAGGTATTTCTCCTAATGTTATCCCTTCACAATCCCCTCCACCCCCTGTTATCCCTCCCCTAGCCCCCACCACCCCCGATAAGCCCCGGTGTGTGATGTTCTCTTCCCTGTGTCCAACATCCACTTATGAGTAAGAACATGTGGTTTTTGGTTCTCTGTTCCTGTGTCAGTTTGCTGAGAATGATGGTTTCCAGTTTCATCCATGTCCCTGCAAAGGACATGAACTCATCCTTTTTTATGGCTGCATAGTATTCTATTGTGTATATGTTCCACATTTTCTTTATCCAGTCTATCATTGATGGGCATTTGGGTTGGTTCCAAGTCTTTGCTATTGTAAACAGTGCCACAATGAACATACATGTGTATATGTCTTTATAATTGAATGTTTTACAATCCTCTGGGTATAAACCCAGTAATGGGATTGCTGGTTCAAATGGTATTTCTATTTCTAGGTTCTTGAGTAATTGCCACAATGTCTTCCACAATGGTTCAACTGATTTAAACTTCCACCAACAGTTGAAAAGCGTTCCTATTTCTCCATATTCTCTTGGGCATCTGTTGTCTCCTAATTTTTTAATGATCCCCATTCTAACTGGTGTGAGATGGTATCTCAGTGTGGTTTTGATTTGCATTTCTCTAATGACCAGTGATGATGAGCTTTTCTTCATATGCTTGTTGGGTGCATAAATGTCTACTCTTGAGAAGTGTCTGTTCATGTCCTTTGCCCACTTTTTGATGGGATTGTTCATTTTTTTCTTGTAAATAATGAAATGAAGACAGAAATAAAGATGTTCTTTGAAACCAATGAGAACGAGGACACAACATACGAGAATCTCTGGGATACTTTTAAAGCAGTGTCTAGAGGGAAATTTATGCACCAAATGCCCACATGAGAAGCGAGAAAATTTCTAAAATTGACACCCTAACATCATGATTAAAAGAACTAGAGGAGCAAGATCAAACAAACTCAAAAGCTAGCAGAAGACAAGAAATAACTAAGATCAGAACAGAACTGAAGGAGATAGAGACAAGAAAGATCCTTTAAAAAAACCAATAAATCCAGGAGCTGGTTTTTTGAAAAGATCAACAAAATAGACTGCTAGCCAGACTAATAAAAGAGAAAATCAAATAGATGCATTATTATGTTAATACTACAGTGTCTTGATTTTTGAACTCTTGTAAATGGTATTGATTTTTAAAACGCACTTTTCAATTTTCTGGTGCTAGTATACAGAAAAACAGTTGACTTTTTGTATTTTGACCTCATATCCTTACCTCACTAAATTTATTTATTAGTTCTAGTTTTCTTTAGATTCTTAATAATTTTTGGCATTCATAATTATTTACTTTGCAAATAAATATATTTTGTTTCTCTCTTTCTAATATTGATTCCTTTCTCTTTGCTATCCCTGCTGAACATAGATGCAAAAACTTTCAACAAGATATTAGCAAACTGAATTCAGCAGCAAATTAAAAAGATCGTTCACTATAATCAGGTAATATTCATCCTGGGATACAAGGATAGTCTAACATGCAAATCAGTAAATGTGATATACCACATTAACAGAAAGACGAAAACTATGTGATAATTTCAATAGATGCAGAAAAAACATTTGACAAAATTCAACATCCCTTTATGATAAAAACTCTCAACAAATTTGTTATAGGTATGTACCTTAACACAATGAAGGCTGTATATGACAGACCTATACCTAACATCATACTGAATAAAGAAAAGCTAAAAATTGAAGCTCTAAGATCAGCTCACTTTCACCACTTTATTCAACATAGTACTTGAAGTCCAGCCAAAGCAGTTAGGCAAAATACAGAAACAAGAAGCTTCTGGATTGGAAGTCAGATTGTCCTTGTTTCTTATATATAGAAAACTCTAAAGACTCCACTAAACTGTTAGAACTAGTAAGTGCAGTAAAGTTGCAGGATACAAAATTAACATACAAAAATCAGTAGCATTTCTATATGCTAATAGTGAAGTATCTGAAAAAAATTAAAACAATCCATTTAAGGTGATTACAAAAAAATAAGATACCTAGCAATAAACTTAACTAAGGAGGCAAAAACAAATTGCTTCAAGGAAAACTGTGAAAGAAATTAAAATGGATACACATAAAGGAAAAGATATTTCGTATTTATGAACTGGAAGCATTAATATTGTTAAAATGGCCATGCTACCCAAAGCAATGTGTAGAGTTAATGCAATCTCTATCAAAACAGTAATGGCATTCTTTACAGAAATAGAAAAAACAACCCTAAAATGTATATGGAGCCCCAAAGAGCCTGAATAGTTAAAACAATCCTGAGCAAAAAGAACAAAACTGGAGGCATTACACTAGCTGATTTCAAAATATACTGCAAAGCTATTGTAATAAAAACCATATCATTCTGGCATAGAAACATATACATAGACCAATAAAACAGAAGAGAAAGCCCAGAAATACATTCAAGCACTAACACCCAACTAGTTTTTGTCAAAAGGACCAAGAACACACATTGGGGAAGAGACAGTATCTTCAATAAATGGTGCTGGGAAAGTTGGATAACCGCATGCAGAAAAATGAAACTACACCCCCTACTTCTCACTATATACAAACATTACCTCAAAATCAATCAAAATCTTAAATATAAAACCCCAAACTATAAAACTATTAGAAGAAAATGTAGAGGAAATGCTTCACATCGTTGGGCTGGGAAAAAATCACATCATTTTTTAAAATTAGCCTTCAAAAGCACAGGCAATAGAAGCAAAAACAGTCAAATGGGATTACATCAAACTAAAAATTTTTTTTTACAATAAAGAAAACTATTAATACAGTAAAGAGACAACCGATAGAATGGAAGACAATGTTTGTAAACTACATTTTGACAAAGTATCAAGATCCAGAACATATAAGAAACTTAACTCAATAGTAAAAAGCAAAAACAAAAAAAAACAAAAACAAAACAAAAACAAAAACCCCAATTTAAAAATCACAAAATACCTTAGTAGATATTTCTCAAAAGAAGTCATACAAATGGTCAATAGATATATAAAAAAATTCTCAACATTGTTAATCAACAGAGAAATGTGAATCAAAATTACGATGAGATACCACTTTACTCCAATTAGAATAGCTTTTATTAAAAACACAAAATAAGTGTTGGAAGGGATGTGGAGAAAAAGGAATATTTATTTACTGCTGGTGGGATTGTAAACTAGTATAGCCATTATGGAAAAATGGTCTACAGATTCCTTAAAATTTTAAAAGTAGAAATGTGATCCAGTAATCCTACTATTAGGTATATCTAAAAGAAATGTTTATTGCAACACTATTTACAATAGCCGAGATATGGACTGAACCTGTGTCCATCAGTGGATGAACAGATACAGAAAATGTTTTTTTATATATATATATATATATATAATGTTTTATATATATACATACATACACACACACACACACACACACACACACACACACACACACAATAGCATACTAGTCAGCTATGAAAAGAATAAAATCCTGTAATTTTTGACAACGTGGATGAACCTGGAGGACATCATATTAAGTGAATGAGTTAGTCCATTCTCACACTGCTGTGAAGAAATACTTGAGACTAGGTAATTTATAAAGGAAAGAAGTTTGACTCACAGTTCTGCATTGCTGAGGAGGCCTCAGGAAACTTACAATTATGGTAGAAGGCAAAGGTGAAGCAGGCACCCTCTTCACAGGGCAGCAGGATGGAGTGAGTGCAAGCAGGGGAAATGCCAGGTGCTTACACAACCATCAGATCTTGTGAGACTCACTATCACGAGAACAGCATGGGGAAACTGACCCCATGATCCACTTACCTCCACCTGGTCCCACCCTTGACACATGAGGATTATAGTGATTATGGGGATTACAATTCAAGATGAGCTTTTGGATGGGGACACAGCCAAACCATATCAGTGAAATAAGCCAGACACAGAAAGACAGGTACCATATTATCTCATTTGTACGGACTCTTAAGAGAAATAACAAAGTTGATATCTTAGAAGCAGAGTAGGACAGTTGCTACCAGAGACTTAGGCGGGGCACTGGGAAGATAGGATAAGGAAAGGCTGGTCAATAGTTACAAAGCACAAACTTTGTATGAGGGACAAATTTTATTTAGAAGAAAAATTATGGTGTTCTAATGAGCAGTAGGGTAACTAAATAGTAAAATATTGTATATTACAAAATAGCTAAAAGAGAGGCCTTTGAATATTCTTACCACAAAGAAAAGATAAATGTGTGTGGTAATGGGTACACTACTCTGATCGGATCACTATACAACATAGATATGTATTGAAACACCAAATTGTATCCTATAAATAAATGAAATCGTAATATGTCAATTAAACAGTTTTAAATTTCAATGGCTGATTTTTATAAAAAACTAAATTTACCTGAGAAAAGGAAGTGTTGAACATCTGATGATTTATATCGCTTATCAATCTAAAAAGATTTAAGGGGACATGCCTGATTAGGATGTATCAAAAAATCACCTTCAAGAATATTTTGCAGAAAGAAAAATTCTTAATTATGGGAAAATCTAGAAAGGTGAGTTTTCTCGATGCTGCACTTGGCTAGTAACCTAGGGTGACTGAGAAACCACATGATTTGTTCTGTGAAAGTTGGCAGTAGATATCCTGTGGGTCTGATGTACAGTGTTAGAGTTTCATGTTACTACAATGCTTTGCTGAACTTCACAGATTTTCATATCATTTAGGCTTCACTGTCTTTCTACAGGTATTAACCTCATTTAATACTGAAAAAAATTTGGTAGAACATACTGAAATGAATCAGCAGCACTGCCAAAAACAAAAAAGACTGAGAAGAGTTTCTATCCTGGGCTACTCCCTCTTTTGCCAGATACTGTGAGTCATCTAAATTAATCCAGATGCTGACTCTTCCTTACCCCAGAAAAAGGAAATTAAAACTTTAAATCAACCCATCATGTTTTCTGCATGTGTTTAGGCTTCAGTGGAGAAGGTTCCTTGGATGCTCTTTCATTATCTTAGGCAAATAAGCAGCAGGGGCTTCTGTGTAAATATGCAAATATATATGCTGAATTAAGGCATATTTTTTGCTCAGTTAATGTGTGCTTTGGAGGAGGCATTATTTGCTTATGAAGCTCTGAAATCCCTTTGTAGATCATCATCTTGGGCTGACAGCCTTGAGAAGTGGAAGTTTGATGGAGTACTTACTCCAGCAACCCTGCTTCATGTGCCATTGGCACGGCTGGTGGGGAGGGGTTGCTGGTGGGTGATACTTCTTTCTGTCACCCCAGCAATGGCACAACTAGAAATAACAGACAGCATGTGGAGAGACGATGATAGAGTATGAAGGATACACAGAATGAAAATTATCCAGAATATCACTGGCCTTCTCCCGGAATAATTGAGAACTGGCTGAACAGTCACTTACAGAGAAGCACAAAGGGGGGATCTTCCTATGAGTTGTGCTTGCAGGAATTACTCCCCATAGTCAGGGGAGAGGGAATGTTTGAAGGGAAGATCTATGTTTATCTTCCCTCCCTGTCCAGCTCACAGCTTTCAAAGGAATGACAGGGAAGAGAGAGCTGTTGCATTTGCTGTATTACGGCCATCTGGCTATTACAAATACAGACAATTAGAGATAATCACAATGCCCTTTATCCTCTCTTCTACAAGTTGGCAAGCTGAAATTTGGGCTGTGGTCTTGTATTTGGAAGCCTGACAGGTGTATCAGAATTCTTCCATGTAAATAAGTATGACCTCAGAATAGCACTGTATGTATTCAATCCAGATAAATGATTTCTAGGTAATCCGAAACTTAGCCCTACACAGTTAAATGTCATCATGACCTAAGTTAGGAGCGCTGGATTTGCTTGTAATGACAGGCAGGAGACTGTAAATCAAGAAGTGCTTGGAGAAAAGCACTGTTAGGGGTTGTCTCTTGTGGATGGGTATCTTATGGCTGATAACTCCATTAAAGTGAGTTGTAAAAACATATCCTTTAGCCTTAAGTTTCCTTTTACTTCCAGCTCTAATGAATACTCAAGAATACAGAGGTTATCATAACAAGATAGAAGAAGTTTGAATAAAAATTGAGGAGTGGAAAAAAAAGGTGAGCTTATTCACTTAGAAAAATTTGCTAAGAAAAAGATATCTCATTTTAGAACATTTTTTTTTCTGGCCAATTTGTTTGAGAGGAAGTTACAGAATCAAAAGTTTTGAAAAGTGTGACACATCAAGTGAATTCATAAGCCAACATTCTCTACGAAACAAAGCTCAAAGGCACAAAAGCACAAAGCAAGGTTTCTGTGCCTGCCACAAACTCACTCCCTTGAAGTTGTCCTATTGCTTTTATAGGCTAAATTGCAACATAGCCAATAGGTAGACAGAGGCAGGTAGGGTCCCATTGTGGAAATATCCCATCTGTAGGCCATTAGGATTCTGCTCCAGCAGCCCTGTGTGGTTCTCATTATACACTAATCAAAAGGCTGGGGCTCATCTTTTTCCAGTGCTCCCTATTTCTTTTAATGTACCTGCAAATAAAATGAAATGGGCTTAATGGACTGAGGCTTTGACTGATTCTCATAGCTCTGCTGCATGGTCACTAGTTGCTTCTCCTGGTAATTTACAAGGTTTCCTGCTGTATGATAAAACAGGTGCTCAGGCTGTCATCCAGAGCAATGATTTATTAGCTTTAGTGGTACCACAGACCTCAGGCAGCAGGCACTAAATCAAGAGAATATACACTGAAATAATATGTTTTCCAATGATGACCTATGGAGACTCTTTAGCTGTTCATGCCCTTTACCCACTGCTGTTGGTTTTGCCATTTCTCATCATTATTTTAAAGCCCACAGGATTCACTTCCTGTCTTAATTTCTCACCTGCCAGGACAGCCTCAGCACCAGCTTTATTGCTATAGATTTCTAGTTGATCCTTCACACCACCAAAGAGTTCCAGCTAATGAGTAGGAGAAAGAGAACCTCAGGGGCTTTTTCAGGCCTTAGGATGCTCAGAATCCATATTCCAGGCTTCACTTTGATATCATTGCCAGGCAATAAAAGCTCACATTGGACTTTCAAATAATTCTGCTTTGAGGTTAAATATGTCTGGACATTCATTTCGAATGTTTCATCTGCTAAAGTTTTCTTCACGGAAATTTGTTAAGAGGTCCTGCCTTCCTATTTTCATGATGACTATCAATCAAAGTGACTTCTTGTTGATTATCAGAAAGCCCTATGAACATATTAGAGAAATCTTTAATTACTATGAAATGCCTGCCAAACATGGGCACAGGGAAAAATCACTCAGTCAATCAAAGTAGAAACCTGGTGTGAACTCTGAATTTTAATGAGAGGACAGAGCAGAGTTATAAAGGTAGTCTTAGGTAAGAAAGTGAATACAGAGAAAAGGTCCAAAATCATACTGAAAACTGAGAAAAACAGGACTAGAACAAAAAAGTCAATAATACAAATGATTAAGTAAGGTAAAAATTAATGGTAATTCTATACAACTGATCAAGAAACTAGAACTTTGCTTTTCTCTTGTAATCAGTGCGTGTGTCATAGACAAGACCCAAATCTTCATTCAAGTTCTTCCCATTCCATACAATTCACCTAAATTTTATCCTCTATTGGGTAACATATGGAGATCCAAAGCTTTGGTTAAGGCTGTGGGGGAATCGGCAATCTTTATCTTGTACATGTAGCTGTAGGCACGATAGACTAGTCGGAGTTGGGAGACGTGAGAATGGTCCTGGCTGCAGATACTTAGATTTGCCAACTCCAAAGTGAGGTAGCTGGTGATAAATATGGTAGAGATGGTGCCTACTTAGGAGACGTCTGAATGTCCTCAAAGCCAATGGCTACCCAAAATGAAGAGATTAGGGCATGGTGCTTATCCTTTAGAAGAATACTAGCCATAGTCCTGCAGCAAGATCCTGGATGCCTCTGCTGGGAACAGAATTATACCCTTTGTGTCTGTACCATGGAGAGGTCTGGGAATCCTGGGGGAAGGCAGGGCTGTGAGAAGCATGAGAGTTTCAGTGTGTTTCTATCCACTGTGTAGGAAAAAGTTTCAATATGTTGACAACTTTTTTTTTTTTTTTTTTTTTTTTTGAGACAGAGTCTTGCTCTATCGCCAGGCTGGAGTGCAGTGGCGCAATCTCGGCTCACTGCAACCTCTGCCTCCTGGGTTCAAGCGATTCTTCCACCTCAGCCTCCTGAGTAGCTGGGACCACAGGCACATGCCACCATGCCCAGCTATTTTTTGTATTTTTAGTAGAGACGGGGTTTCACCACGTTGGCCTCTTCAGATGAACCAGTACATACAAGCTGATTTTCAGTCCTGCCAAATTTCTCTTTTCTTGATATTAATTCATAATGCTTGATATGGTTTGGCTGTATCCCCACCCAAATCTCACCTTGACTTGTAATAGTTACCATGTGTCAAGGGTGGGGCTGGGTGGAGATAATTGAATCATGGGGGTGGTTTCCCTCATACTCTTCTCATGGTAGTGAATAAGTCTCATGAAATCTGACAGTTTTATAAAGGGCATTTGCTCTCTTGCCAGCCACCATGTAAAACTTGCCTTTTTCCTTTGCCTTTCTCCATGATTGTGAAGCCTCCCCAGCCATGTAGAACTGTGAGTCCATTAAACCTCTTTTTCTTTATAAATTGCCCATTCTCAGGTATGTGTTTATTAGCAGCATGAGAACAGATTAATACAGTGCTGCAGAGAATTTCTCTTTTATCTTTTCTTCTTAAGTTAGGTAATGGGAGAAAGAATTGAGATTGTTTTTAGAGCAATAAACGTTGGGAGGCAGTATTTTTCCTCTTCCAACTCTACATTCATAGTAAAAATGCAACATGAGTACTGCGGCAACAGTACCAGCATTTCTAACCAACTGCATAACTAATCTTTCACAACCAACTGGTAAAGTTCTTCCTGTGTTGTTCCTTTCTGTTGGGTTTAGACTGTATATTAATTCTGCTGTTGTATTAGATATGTCACCTGCTCCAGTTTTCTTAAATACTAAGAAATAATATCTTCACTGGGTTTGGGAATGGACATTCATTGTGTTTGGGAAGGTAAGTTGACACATTTGATATGCTCAACTTTTCTTAAATTGTGTTTCCAAGAAAGATTCTTCTAAGCATTCTAGGGGCTAAAGATTGAAATGTGTTCACCATTAAAGCCATAGATTGTCTTTCACTGGAAGTCTTTAAACATAAATTAGAAAATTCCAGATGGAATAAAGATTTAAATATAAAATCGTGAAAACATAGAAAGACTAGAAAAAATCTATAGTTATATTTTACTATAATCTTGGAGAAAATCTCTTCTAAACAAAAAACCATGACAAAATAGTAAATACAGCAACATGAAAATTATAAATTTCTATACAACAAAATGTGACATAATATGCCATAAACAAAGTTGGACATAAGCTAGCGAAACTGCAACACAGATTACAGACAAAAGACTGATTTACTTCATATACAAAGGAGTCTTATAAATCAATAACAAATATGGTACAAATACCACAACTGAAAAATAGCAAAAGACATAAGCTAGAAATTCTTGGAAGAAACATAACATCACTATAATGAAAAGGTTTTCAATTTCACCAATAGTTAGAAATATTTAGACTAAACAATAAGGAGATACAATTCCTCACCTCTAATTGACCATTCTTGAAGCTTGTGTCACCAGTATTTGGTGAGGATGTAGAGAAACAAATATAAACTTCTGGTTTGAATATAAATTGGTACAACAATTTGGAGAGTAATTCGGCAAAATGGACTACAATTTTAAGTGTGTATACTCTTTCTCACCTCAAGTATTTCTGTAAATTCCCCTCTTAGAATTTATCTTATAAAAATACTTGTTCAAGTTTTAAAAAATGAAAACATGAACATTGTATCTTTGTTAAGAAGATTAAAAATAAGAAATAACTCAAATATCTGCCAGTAAGAAGCAGACTCTGTAAATCACATTTCTTCTGTTTGATGGGAAACTATGCAGTCAAGAAAAAAAAGCCATTTTTATATTGTTTATACTTGTCATAACTTGTTTGTATTAATTTAAAAATACTATGAATAACAAGATAGATGGCAATGGAGACAGATTATAAGTTATATGATTAGATAGAATTCTCTATATAATCTAAGTATAATTCTACATTCATTCACTCATTTATTCAACAAGTATTTTTGAATACATATTCTGTACAGTGTCCCATTAGAAGAAAATTGTGTAAATAGTTTTTCAAGTTTCCTAGTCAGTTTTCCTTGTCAAATACAGTGAAGACAGTGATTCTTAGTATTTAGCTTTCCTTACTCCAAGATTATATAATAAAATATGGCTATGTATTTTTCCTAGTTCTTCTGTGTTTTCATGATTTTACATTTAAATCTTTGTTCATCTGGAGTTTTGCAATTTGGAGTTAAAGATTTTCAGAGAAAGACAATGTATGGCCTCTCTGGTGAACACATTTCATTTTTTAGCCCTTAGAATGCTTAGAAGAATCTTTCTTAGAAACATAGAAGTTGAAGCCAAAGAAATAATCGTAGTTGTAGTAAAAATACGGAAATGGTGACCTTGAGAGGTTAATAGACATAGCCACTTGATGACACAGCAGAAAATAGGCCCCCAGTCTCTGATTCCTGGCTTAGGAAGCTTTCTCTTGTATTATGCTAACATTTAAAATATTTAAATAAATTCTTCAGACCAAAGCACAAGTGCTTCCTTCTTGTTTCGTATCTTCGGTAGGAACATACTTTATTTTTTGTATGTCCATAAAAGCCATGATGATATTAATTTCTATTTAGCCATTTTCTTCTTCACATTAAATGAATGTGTACAGACACACATTTGAGAACTACGTATAAGTATGAGAAAGAAGAGTGTGGGGAGAAAATTTAGAATCTCAGAACTGTGTGATCATGACAACTCTTAGTCACAGCTGACTAATAATTCAGGTTTTTGTTTGAGTTCACAATTTCAATTTATTATCAAAATATTTCCATCTGCTGACACACCTGAAAAGACAGGAGACATGGATCTACATAGATGCAAACTATAGCTACTGTTAGGGACGGATTTAACTTTGAAAGTCCAATTTGAAAACCACACGTATTTTATTTCTCTAGACAACTGTCCAATGGCAATTTTTATCCTAAAGTTTGTGCTTAAAGCTTTTCATCAACATGATTTATAAGCTTAAAAAGTCCCAAATTTTTATCTGTATATCACATTACAGATCTTGATTCACAACTGTTTATCTTGGTCTGAAACTTCAGTATTCATTGATTACCTATAATAATAGTTACTCATACATGTAGTTAATAATTAACTATACAATTATTATTTTTACATTTATATAAATCTCTTTAAAAGACCAAGTTTTGAGAGAGAGAGAGAGAGCAAGAAATTGCTTAGAAAATTGCAGGAAGCCTTAAGAATCTCAGTCTCAGTCAAAGAAGGTACAACAGACAACAATTTTAGACATTCATTTATGTTCTAAGAGTGCTTAAAATAAATGATCAAAGAGTGAATAACTGATGTATGGCAAAATGAATTTAAAACTATATAAGCTCCAAGGCACCAATATGTATAAGAATTCTTTAAAAGTGTTTTAATAATTCAGTTTTGGAAAATATCAATGATCTTTTAGAAAGCAACAAAAACTTGTTCAAATGAATATTTTAAATCATGGGTCATTTGAGAAAGAATATGGACACTAAAGTACAATGTTTCTTCAGTTGTATAGTATGTTCAATTGCATAGTAACAGAAAGCTTCAGAATTCAGTGTTAGGTTATTTTGTTAGAATCAATATTCCATTTTGCTAGTTTCGTGCATATACAGGCACAAATGTATTATAAATTTGTACATGTCTCTAAATCTGTTTTCTCACCTGCTTTGCCCTTTCCTTTCACTCTCTTTGAAACTCCCGGTCCTGTGCTGCCTGTCCGGGGCTTTGGCCACCTGCTTTCCTTTGCTCTGTGATAGTTATGCCTTCTTGGCTTTGGCCTGCCTGCTTGATTTCTGACCCTGTGTTTGCCTGAATCTCCAGGAGCTGTGAGGCTCTGCCTTCCATGTGTCTGCCTGATTCCTAACTCACTGCTCCTGCCTGCCCTTTAACACACCATGCAGTCCTTTTGGACTCTTGCCTGCCTGCTGGCCTTATTGCTAACTTACTGTTGAGCTTCGAACATTTCAGCTTCAGTGAATTCCTGGCTCTCTCAGTTTCAGATTCTCAGTACCCCTATCCTTTGCATTTCTATCTTAGTCTACAGTTCTAGCACTAATGTTTAGGACTCAAGATCACTTGTTTTGCTTTTATTGATTGAGGAGAATATAAGAGTTCAACTTTACCAACCTTACTAAGGCATGGGGACTTTTGAAGTCAAGGGGACAAATTACACACAAGGGAGAGAGTTCATAGCAGTCCTTTCTAATCGTTCCTTTAGTTAGGCCTAGACTTTAGATGCATTAGTATGACTCTTCTGAGTTTCTTTTGCTCAATATTTTCCTTAATTCTTGGAAATACTGTCCTTTAAAAAAATTTTTTTTATCCTAGTTTTCCCTGAAATTCCAGAATGACTTATTTTTTTAGATAGTATTCCAAGCTCCTAGAGAAGTCCTCTTGGTACCAGGTCAAAACATTTCTTTTTGAATCCGTTTGCCTCATGACTCTGGTGTGTCATCATCGTGCCCACAGAAACATCTCTGAAAAATCTGGGTTCTCTCTACACTTTTCAGTAGCCTGAGGCACGATCCCAAATTTAATTATACATCATGGATTTGTTAGCCCTTTGTCCTCAATTCTCATTTGATCCTTTTCAAAAGTCACAAGTCCTTAAGGGCTCTGGATTCTGTATAATTTTGGTCATAGCTTTATAAATATGGTGGAGTTTCCAGATATCCAGGCATTCCAGCTAACCAAAAACCTTCTTTTGCTTTTCACATGCCACATACTCTTTGTTGTGATGTTACTTAATGTCCCTGAATCTTATTTTCTTCATCCACAAAGTGATAACAATGGCAACAACAACAATAATAATGACAAGCATGTACTGAGTACTCCATAAACAATAGCTTTTATCATTATGTTTGCTGTCTCCATGATTATTACTTTTAAAAGAGATGAGACAAATCTCAACTGAGCTAATTTGTTTCTGTATAACAAACATAATGCGTATTTGTTCTTCTAGTAAAATAGTTCATCCAAAATGAGTCATATACATGACGTTAAAACTGTAGAGGAAGAAAAACTGAAAAATCACTGCTATTCCAGCCAAACTAAGTTTCATAAGAGAAGGAGAAATAAAATCCTTTACAAACAAGCAATTACTCAGATTTCATCACCACTGGGCCTGCTTTACAAGAGCTACTGAAAGATGCACTAAACATAGAAAGGAACAACCAGTACCAGCCACTCCAAAAACATACCAAATGGTAAAGAGCATTGACACAATGAAGAAACTGCATCAACTAACAGGCAAAACAGCCAGCTAGCATCAAAATGGCAGGATCAAATTCACACATAATATTAACCCTAAATGTAAATGGGCTAAATGCCCCAATCAAAAGACACAGACTGGCATATTAACCCTAAATGTAAATGGGCTAAATGCCCCAATCAAAAGACACAGACTGGCAAATTGGATTAAAAGTCAAAACCCATAGGTGTGCTGTATCCAGGAGACCCATCTCACATGCAAGGATACACATAGCCTCTAAATAAAGAGATGGAGGAAGATTTACCAAGCAAACAGAGAGAAAAACAACAACAACAACAACAGAAGTTGCAATCCTAGTCTCTGATAAAATAGACTTTAAACCAAAAAAGATCAAAAGAGACAAAGAAGGACATTGCATAATGGCTAAAAAGATCAGTGAAACAAGTAGAGCTAATGATCCTAAATATATATGCACCCAATACAGGAGCACCCAGATACATAAAGCAAGTTCTTAATGACTTACAAAGAGACTTAGACTTCCACACAATAATAGTGGGAGACTTTAACATCCCACTGTCAGTATTAGACAGATCAACAAGACAGAAAATTAACAAGGATATCCAGGACTTGAACTAAGACCTGGACCAAGCAAACCTAATAGACATTTAGAGAACTCTCCACCCCAGATCCACAGAATATACATTCTTCTGAGCACCACACCACACCTACTCTAAAATTGACCACATAATTGGAAGTAAATCACTCCTCAGCAAATGCAAAATAATGGAAATGATAATAGTCTCTCAGACCACAGCACAATCAAGTTGAAACTCAGAACTCTGAAACTAACTAGGAACCACACAATTTCATGGAAACTGAACAACTGGCTCTTGAATGTTGACTGGATAAACAATGAAATGAAGGCAGAAATAAAGATGTTCTTTGAAACCAACAAGAATGAATACACAATGTACCAGAATCTCTGGGACACATTTAAAGCAGTGTCTAGAGGAAAATATATAGCAATAAATGCCCACATGAGAAGCAAGGAAAGATCTAAAATCAACACCCTATTGTCAACATTGAAAGAGCTAGAGGAGCAAGGTAAAAAAAAAAAAAAAAACTCAAAACCTAGCAGAAGACAAGAAATAACTAAGATCAGAGCAGAACTGAAGGAGATAGAGACACAAAAAACACTTCAAAAAATCAATAAATCCAGCAGCTGGTTTTTGAAAAGATCAATAAAATAGACCATTAGCCAGATTAATAAAAAAGAGAGAAGAATCAAATAGATGCAGTAAAAAACTATAAAGGGGATATCACCACAGATTCAACAAAAATGCAAACAGCCATCAGAGATTACTACAAACAACTCTATGCACATAAACCAGTAAACCTGGAAAAAATGCATAAATTCCTGGACATTTACATCCTCCCAAGCCTAAACCAGGAAGAAGTCAAAACCCTGAATAGACCAATAACAAGGGCTGAAGTTGAGGTGTAATTAAAAGCCTGCAAACCAAAAAAAAAAAAGCCCAGGTCCGGATGGGTTCACAGCCAAATTCTACCAGACATACAAAGAGGAGCTGGAACCAGTCTTTCTGAAACTATTCCAAATAATACAAAACGAGGCAATCCTTCCCAAATCATTTTATGGGACCAACATCATCCTGATACCAAAACCGAGCAGAGACTCAACAGGAAAAGAAAACTTCAGGCCAATATCCACGATGAACATAGATGCAAAAATCTTCAGTAAAATACTGGCAAACCAATTGCAACAGCGCATATCAAAAAGCTTATCCATCACAATCAAGTAGGCTTCCTTCCGGGGATGCAAGCCTGGTTTAACATACACAAGTCTATAAATGTAATCTATCACATAAACAAAACCAAAGACAAAAACCACATGATTATCTCAATAGATGCAGAGAAGGCCTTTGACAAAATTCAACAGCCTTTTATGCTAAAAATTCTCAATAAACTAGGTATCGAAGGAACGTATCTCAAAATAATAAAAGCTATTTATGACAAACTCACAGCCAATATCATACTGAATGGGCAAAAACTAGAAGCATTCCCTTTGAAATCCGGCACTAGACAAGAATGCCCTCTGTCACCACTCCTATTCAATATAGTGTTGGAAGTTCTAGCTAGAGCAATTAGGCAAGAAAAAGAAATAAAGGGTATTCAGTTAGGAAAGGAGGAAGTCAAATTGTCTCTATCTGCAGATGACATGATTGTATATTTAGAAGACCCCATTGTCTCAACCCCAAATCTCCTGAAACTGATAAGCAACTTCAGCAAAGTCTCAGGATACAAAATCAATGTGCAAAAATCACAAGCATTCCTATACACCAATAACAGACTTAAAGAGAGCCAAATCAAGAATGAACTGCCATTCACAACTGCTACAAAGAGAATAAATTACCTAGGAATACAACTAACAAAAGATGCAAAGGTTCATTTCAAGGAGAACTACAAAGCACTGCTCAATGATATAAGAGAGGACACAAACAGATGGAGAAACACTCCATGCTCATGGTCTGGAAGAATCAATATCGTGAAAATGGCCATAATACTCAAAGTAATTTATAGATTCAACACTATCCCCATCAAGCTACCAATGACCTTCTTCACAGATCTGGAAAAAAAACACCTTAAACTTCATATGGAACCAAAAGAGAGCCCGCATAGCCCAGTCAATTCTAAGCAAAAAGAACAAAGCTGAGTCATCACGCTACCTGACTTCAAACTATACTACAAGGCTACAGTAATCAAAACAGCATGATACTGGTACCAAAACAGAGATATAGACCAATGGAATAGAACAGAGGCCTCAGAGGCAACACCATACATCTACAACCATCTGATATTTGACAAACTTGAAAAAAAAACAAGCAATCGGGAAATGATTCTCTGTTTAAGAAATGATGTTGGGAAAACTGGCTAGCCATGTGCAGAAAGCAGACACTGGACCCCTTCCTGACCCCTTACACTAAAATTAACTCCAGATGGACTGAAGACTTAAACATAAGACCTGACTTCATAAAAATGCTAGAAGAAAACCTAAGCAAAACCATTCAGGACATAGGCATAGGCAAGGACTTGGTGACCAAATCACCAAAAGCATTGACAAAAGCCAAAATAGACAAATAGGATCTAATTAAACTCCAGAGCTTCTGCACAGCAGAAGAAACAATCATTAGAGTGAACTTGCAACCAACAGAATGGGAAAAAAGTTTTGCAATCTATTCATCTGACAAAGGGCTAATATTCAGAATCTACAAAGAACTAAAACAGATTTACAAGAAAAAAAACCATTCAGAAGTAGGCAAAGGATATGAACAGACACTTTTCAAAAGAAGACATATATGAGGCCAACAAACATGAAAAAATGCTCATTGTCACTGGTCATTAGAGAAATGCAAATCAAAACTACATTGAGATACTATTTCATGCCAGTTAGAATGGCGATCATTAAAAAATCTGGAGACAGATGCTGGAGAGGATGTGGAGAAATAGGAACACTTTTACACTATTAGTGGGAGTGTAAATTAGTTCAACCATTGTGGAAGACAGTCTATTTCAAGGACCTAGAAACAGAAATTCCATTTGACCCAGCAATCCCATTACTGGATATATATCCAAAGGATTATAAATCATTCTATTATAAGGACACATGCACACGAATGTTCATTGCAGCACCGTTTACAGTAGCAAAGACTTAGAACTCACCCAAATGCCCATCAATGATAGACTGGACTGGGAAAATGTGGCACATATACACCATGGAATACTATGCAGCCATCGAAAACAATGAGTTTGTGTCCTTTGGAGGGACATGGATGAACCTAGAAACCATCATTCTCAGCAAACTGACACAAGAACAGAAAATCAGACGCCATGTGTTCTCACTCATAGGCGGGTGTTGAACAATGAGAACACATGGACACAGGGAGAAGAGCATCACACACTGAAGTCTGTTGGGGGCGGGAATTAGGAGAGGGACAGTGGCGGGTGGGGAGTTGGGGAGGGATAACATGGGGAGAAATGCCAGATATAGGTTATGGGGAGGATGGCAGCAAACCACATTGCCATGTATGTACCTGTGCAACAATCCTGCATGTTCTTCACATGTACCCCAAAACCTAAAATGCAATAAAAAATCACCGCTATTGAACAAAGTATTGTAAATGCATAGTAACTGTATACTGCCATTACTGTTAGATGTGTAAAATGTAATTGCCATCCTATTTGTGTACTGGATTTTTTGTTTTTAGTGAATGTAAGGTTTTTTTTTTTTTGAATGGGTTTCCTCATAACTTTAGTTCCTTCATCTCGATTTTCTTTAAAGCTGAAGTTTTCAGACCGTGAAAAGGTAGAACATCTTTCACAGTTTATGGAGGCCTTTCCCTCTGTCTCTTGTGCTTATTGTTTTAGGATCCGCCCCCCCCCCCCCATACATGAATTTTTCAACCACAGGGCTTTTCAGAGCCATTTCAGAGCCTTTCATTCGGGGCTTTTCAGAGCCACTTCAGAGACCACTCTGTGACTGAGGTGATAGGGGAAAGAGTCTTATCTTGGGGAGCTGGGAAGCCAGGCCTGGTAGGGGGAAGAGGGTTATAGCTGCTGAGTTACTCATTCCATTATTGATCCCAGAGGAGAACTGGCTGGAAGCCAAGGCAGAAGTCAAGTCAGGCAGAGCTATTTAAACTTCGCACATAATGAGCCTGAAATACAGTACTGCAGCCCAGGACAGGGGAGTTAGATTCCTTTAATGGGTCAGCAGCCTTTATCCAGATCCAGATACTCACTTGGTGGGGCTGAAAATACTTGACTAGAGCTTACTGGTTACAAGTCTGTGCAGAATGAAGTTTAGAACAGCAAGAACAAAGTTCTTCAGAGTTCAATTTCAGTCTTTCTCTATTTAGTGTCTTGGATGAGTATATTCTCTGTGTTTTAATTTTCATACATGGTAACACATATAACCATCCCTATCTCATATGAAATTAAATTTGGTAGCATCGTGATTAAATTTGGTAATGCATGCAAAATACTTAGGACAGTGATTGATGCATATACTCAATAAATGGTAGATATTATTGTTATTTTAATTGTCATTTATGATTGAAGCTGGAGGGCCATGCAGAGGCAAATAAGAAACCATACACAATGACTTTTAGGAATGAGGTTTTATCACTCACACACGATTGAAAAATTTCAATCAAGTTTATGGTAGCATTTTGGCCTTCAGAAGTAAAACTACTCTGTGGGTAAACAGTGCTCTTATCAATATCTTCTCAGAGAATCTTTCCAAGATTTTATATTACATCTACTCTCTACAATCTCAATGATGTTGGCAAAGAACATACAAGGTAGGAATATCATATAAGGGGCTTCTGGCTTTTTTTTTTAAATTATACTTTAGGTTCTGGGGTACTTGTGCAGATCATGCAGGATTGTTGCATAGGTACACACATGGCAATGTGGTTTGCTGCCTCCATCCCCCTGTCACCTACATCTGGTGACATTTCTCCCCATGTTATCCCTCCCTGACTTCCCCAACCCCCTCCCTGCTGTCCCTCCTTTGGTGCCCTCCAACAGAACCCAGTGTGTGATGCTTCCCTCCCTGTGTCCCTGTATTCTCATTGTTCAATACCCGCCTACAAGTGGGAACATGTGGTGTGTGATTTTCTGTTCTTGTATCAGTTTGCTGAGAATGATGGTTTCCAGATTCATCCATGTCCCTACAAAGGACATGAACTCATCATTTCTTAAGGCTGCATAGTATTTCATCGTGTATATGTGCCACATTTTCCTTGTCCAGTCTATTGTTGATGGGCATTTGGGTTGGTTCCAGGTCTTTGCTATTGTAAACAGTGCCGCTATGAACATATGTGTGCATGTGTCCTCATCGTAAAATGATTTATAATCTATTGGGTATATACCCAGTAATGGAATTGCTGGTTCAGATGGAATTTCTATTTCTAGGTCCTTGAGGAGCACCACACTGTCTTCCACAATGGTTGAACTAGTTTACACTTCCACCAACAGTGTAAAAGTGTTCCTATTTCTCCACATCCTCTCCAGCATCTGTTGTCTCCAGATTTTTTAATGATTGGCATTCTAACTGGCAGGAGATGGTATCTCAATGTAGTTTTGATTTGCATTTCTCTAATAATCAGTCTTCTTTTGAAAAGTGTCTGTTCATATCCTTTGCCCACTTTTGAATGTTTTTTTTTTTTTTTCTTATAAATCTGTTTTAGTTCTTTGTAGATTCTGGATGTTAGCCCTTTGCCAGATGAGTAGATTGCAAAAATTTTTTCCCATTCTGTTGGTTGTTGGTTCACTCTAGTGATTGTTTCTTTTGCTATACTGAAGCTCCGCAGTTTAATTAGGTTCCATTTGTCTATTTTAGCTTTTGTTGCCAATGCTTTTGGTGTTTTAGTCATGAAGTCCTTGCCTATGCCTATGTCCTGAATGGTTTTTCTTAGGTTTTCTTCTAGGGTTTTTATGGTGTTAGGTCTTATGTTTAAGTCTTTAATCCATCTGGAGTTAATTTTAGTGTAAGGTATCAAGAAGGGGTCCAGTTTCTGCTTTCTTCACACTGCTAGCCAGTTTTCCCAACACCATTTATTAAACAGGGAATCCTTTCCCCATTGCTTGTTTTTTTTAGGTTTGTCAAAGATCAGATGGTTGCAGATGTGTGGCGTTGCCTCCAAGGCCTCTGTTCTATTCCATTGGTCTGCATCTCTGTTTTGGTACCAGTATCATGCTGTTTTGATTACTATATCCTTGTAGTATAGTTTGAAGTCAGGTAACATGATGCCTCTGGCTTTGTTCTTTTTGCTTAGGATTGTCTTTGTTATGTGGGCTCTCTTTTGGTTCCATATGAAGTATAAGGTGGTTTTTCCATTTCTGTGAAGAAGGTCATTGGTAGCTTGATGAGGATAGTGTTGAATCTATAAATTACTTTGGGTATTATGGCCATTTTCACGATATTGATTCTTCCAGACCATGAGCATGGAATGTTTCTCCATTTGTTTGTGTCCTCTCTTATTTCCTTGAGCAATGGTTTGTAGTTCTCCTTGAGGAGGTCTTATAGGTTCTTTGTTAATTGTATTCTCTTTGTAGCAATTGTGAATGGGAGTTTGCTCATGATTTGGCTCTCGTTAGTCTGTTATTGGCTTATAGAAATTCTTGTAATTTCTGCATATTGATTTTGTATCCTAAGACTTTGCTGAAGTTGCTTATCAGTTTAAGGAGATTTTGAGCTGAGATGATAGGGTCTTCTAAATATACAATGATGTCATCTGCAAATAGAAAATTTGACTTCCTCTTTTCCTAATTGAATACTATTTATTTTATTTTTTCTTGCTTAATTGCTCTGGCTAGAACTTCCAATAATATATTGAATAGGAGTGGTGACAGAGGACATCCTTGTCTAGTGCCAGATTTCCAAGGGAATGCTTCCAGTTTTTGCCCATTCAGTATGATATTGGCTGTAGGTTTGTCATAAATAGCTTTTATTATTTTGAGATATGTCCCTTCGATACCTAGTTTATCGAGAATTTTTAGCATAAACGGCTGTTGAATTTTGCAGAAGGCCTTCTCTGCATCTGTTGAGATAATCATGTGGTTATCATCTTTGGTTCAGTTTATGGGGTGAATTACGTTTGTAGACTTGCGTATGTTGAACCAGACTTGCATCCCCAGAAGGAAGCCTATTTGATCATGATGAAGAAGCTTTTTGATGTGCTGTTGCAATTGGTTTGCCAGTATTTTATTGAAGACTTTGCATATATGTTCATCATGGATATTGGCCTGAAGTTTTCTTTTTTTGTTGACTCTGCCCTGTTTTGGTATCAGAATGATGTTGGTCTCATAAAATGATTTGGGAAGGATTCCCTCTTTATGTATTGTTTGGAATAGTTTCAGAAGGAATGATACCAGCTCCTCTTTGTACGTCTGGTAGAATTCAGCTGCAAACCCATCTGGACCTTGACTTTTCTTGGTTGGTAGGCTATTAATTGCTGCCTCAACTTCAGCCCTTCTTGTTGGTCTGCTCAAGGTTTCAACTTCTTCTTGGTTTAGGCTTGGGAGGATGCAAGTGTCCAGAAATTTATCAGTTTCTTCCAGGTTTACTGGTTTATGTGCATAGAGTTGTTGGTCGTAGTCTCTGATGGTAATTTGTATTTCTAAGGAATTGGTGGTGATATCCCCTTTATCATTTTTTTTGCATCTTTTTGATTATTCTCCCTTTTCTTTTTTATAATCTGGCTAGTAGTCTGTCTATTTTGTTGATCTTTTCAAAAAACCAGCTCCTGGATTTACTGATTTTTTAAAAAGGCTTTTTGTGTCTATCTCCTTCAGTTCTGCTCTGATCTTAGTTATTTCTTGTCTTCTGCTAGCTTTTGAGTTTTTTTTTTATCTTGCTTCTCTAGCTCTTTCAATTTTGATGATAGGGTGTCAATTTTAGATCTTTCCTTGCTTCTCTGGTGGGCATTTATTGTTATAAATTCCCTCTAGACACTGCTTTAAGTGTGTCCCAGAGATTCTGGTACGTTGTGTCTTCGTTCTCATTGGTTTTGAAGAACATCTTTATTTCTGCCTCCATTTCATTGTTTATCTAGTTGATATTCCATAGCCAATTGTTCAGTTTCCATGAAGTTGTGTGGTTCTGAGTTAGTTTCTTAATTCTCAGTTCTAATTTGATTGCACTGTGGTCTGAGAGACTGTCATGATTTTCATTCTTTTGCATTTGCTGAGGAGTGATTTACTTCCAATTATATGGTCAGTTTTAGAGTAGGTGCCATGAGGTGCTGAGAAGAATGTATGTTCTGTGGATTTGGGGTGGAGATTTCTGTAGGTATCTATTAGGTGCGCTTGGTCCAGATCTGAGTTCAAGTTCCGGATATCCTTGTTAATTTTCTGTCTCATTGATCTGTCTAATATTGACAGGGGAGTGTTAAAGTCTCCCACTATTATTGTGTGGGAGTCTAAGTCTCTTTGTAGGTTATTAGGAACTTGCTTTATAAACCTGAGTGCTCATTATTGGGTAGGTATATATTTAGGATTGTTAGCTCTTCTTGATGCATTGATCCTTTTACCATTATGTAAGGCCCTTCTTTGTCTCTTTTGATCTTTTTTGGTTTAAAGTCCATTTTATCAGAGACTAGGATTGCAACTCCTGCTTTTTTTTTGCTCTCCATTTTCTTGATATATCTTCCTCCATCCCTTTATTTTTAGCCTATGTGTGTCTTTTTGGATGTGAGATGGGTTTCCTGAACACAACATATCAATGGGTTTTGACTTTTTATCCAGTTTGCCAGTCTGTGACTTTTGATTGGGTCATTTAGTCCATTTACCTTTTAGGTTAATATTGTTATGTGTGAATTTGATCCTGCCAGTTTGATGCTAGTTGATTGTTTTGCCTGGTAGTTGATGCATTTTATTCTTTGTGTCGATGGTCTTTACCATTTGGTATGTTTTTGGAGTGGCCGGTACTGGTTGTTCTCTTCCTTGTTTAGTGCTTTTTTCAGGTGCTTTTGTAAGGCAGGCCTGCTGGTGACAAAATCTCTCAGCAATTGCTTTCCAATAAAGGATTTTCTTTCTCCTTTGCTTATGAAGCTTAGTTTGGCTGGATATGAAATTCTAGATTGAAAAATTCTTTTCTTTAAGGGTGTTGAATATTGGCTGCCACTCTTCTAGCTTGTAGACTTTTTGCTGAGAGATCCACTGTAAGTCTGATGGGCTTCCCTTTGTGGGTAACCTGATCTTTCTTTCTGGCTTCCCTTAGCGTTTTTTCCTTCATTTCAACCCTGGTGATTCTGACAATTACATGCCTTGAGGTTGCTCTTCTTGAAGGATATCTTTGTCGTGTTCTATTTCCTGGACTTGAATATTGGCCTGCCTTGCTAGGTTGGGGAAGTTCTCCTGGATAATATCCTCAAGAGTGTTTTCCAGCTTGGATTCATTGTCTCCATCACAATCAGGTACGCCTATCAAATGTAGATTAGGTCTTTTCACATAATCCCGTATTTCTTGGAGGCTTCGTTCATTTCTTTTCACTCTTTTTTCTGTATTCTTGTTTTCTTGTTTTATTTCGTTGAATTGATCTTCAGTGTCTGATATCCTTTCTTCTGCTTGGTCAGTTCGGCTATTGAAACTTGTGTATGCTTTACAAAGTTCTCGTGCTGTGTTTTCCAGCTACATCAAGTCATTTATATTCTTCTCTAAGCTGTTTATTCTAGTTAGCATCTTGTCTACCCTTTTTTCTAGGTTCTTAGTTTCTTTGCATTGGGTTAGCACATGTTCTTTTAGCTCTCAGAAGTTTGTTATTACCCACCTTGTGAAGCCTGTTTCTGTCAGTTCTTCTAATTCATTCTCCATCCATCTGTGATCCCTAGCTGGTGAGGAGTTGTGATCCCTTGGAGGAGGAGAGACATTCTTGTTTTTGGTGTTTTCCTCTTTTTTTGTGCTGGTTTCTTCCCATCTTAGTGGTTTTATCTAACCTGTGGTCTTTGTAGTTGGTGACTTTTGGATGGGGTCTCTGAGTGGATGTCCTTTTTTGTTGATGTCGAAGATATTTCTTTCTGCTTCTTAGTTTTCCTTCTAACAGTCAGGCTTCTCTGCTGCAGGACTACTGGAGGTCCCCTCCAGACCCTGCTTGCTTGGGGATTGCCTGCGGTTGCTGCAGAACAGCAAGGGTTGCTGCAGGTTTCTTCCTCTGCTTTCCTCGTCCCAGAATGGTACCTGCTGGATGTCGGCCTGAGCTCCCCTTTGTGAGATGTCTCTTTGGGTATATGGGGGTCAGGGAGCTGCTTGAGGAGACAGTCTGTCCCTTATAGGACCTCAAGTGCTGTGCTTGGAGCTCTGCTGTTCCATGCAGAGCCACTGGGCAGGTACCTTTATGTCTGCTGCAGCTGAATTCATAACTGCCTCTTTTCCCAGGTGTTCTCTCCAAGGAAGGTTGGTTTTGTTTATAAATCCTTGTTGTGCTGCTGGCTTTTTTTTTTTTATAGATGCCCTGCCCTGCATGGAGTAGTCTAGTCACAGTCTGCCAGCAGAGGCATTGCTGAGCTGCTGCAGGCTCTGCCCTGCTGCTGTGTGAACTGCCTCAGTCATGGCAGACTGCCTTGGTAGTTGGGGGGGCACCCTTCCCCTCACTGAGCTGGATGATTCTGGGTCCAGCTACGTTTGCTGTGAAACTCTCAATCCAGAGTGTTTCAGATTGAGTGTTTTGTTGGGATGGTACCTGCCAAGGCAGATCCCCTGGCTCCCTGTCTTAGCCCCCTCCCTTTCAGTTGAATGGGCGGCTCTGTCTCCCAAGTCTTCTGGGTGGCAGCTGAAAAGGCAGCCCAGACTTGTGTGAGTTTCTGTGCGCCGATGCAACACCATCTGAAATTGCTGTGCTGAAAACTCATGGCACTTTTCAGTCCGGGAATCTCCTGGTCTGTGGGCAGTGAAAACTTGTTTGGAAATGTGGTGAGCACTCATCCTCTGTGCTGTTCTCGCTGGGAACTGTACTCCAGAGCTGTTCCTATTCTGCCATCTTGGATCCTCCTCCTCCTGGCTTTTTAAGTTAATAAAAACACTGACATTTGAGCTCATTTGATTCTGGACCTAGATAGGGGTTCTACCTGGCATATATGAGTTTTGAGCATTGCAGAGCAAATTAGGGGAAAATACAATTAACTTTAAGATTCCTTTAGTATCTGCTACGCATCTATAATTTCTTTCTCTTTTATTCAGCATTAATTGAGAGAATGGTAACCTGATGTGCCAGGTCTGTGAGAAATTGAATCTGCCCTCAAGGATCTTATACCCTTGTAGGAAAAGAAGATATGTACAACTCTACAAAAAAAATATTACCTTTGCCCTCAACCCATCAGTATGGCTAGAGTTCAAGTGATGGACAGGAATAGAAGATTTTTGCCAGGTATACAGAAATCTAATGGAGTATTTTGTTAGGCTATAGACAAACGATGTTGGAACAGTATTATAATTACTTATTGTTATGTTTATTTTGATTTAGGACTGAAACAGGGCCAGGCAGAGACAAGCAAGAAAGTGATATACTTAGGACATTCAAAGTGAAGAAATAGTTCATGCAATTTCTCCGGTGGATAATATATGGGGTGACACTGAGGTTAATCTTGTTCAAGTAGACTCCTTGCTGATTCTGTCTCCTGCTTGAGAAGACTGAAGTGAATATCAGTCACATAGCATCAGGAGATTGCGATTGTGGAGACAGTGCTAACTAGCTGGCTGGCTGAGAGCCATGGAGGCCAGAGCCAGCAGGCTTTTGAAGAGATCTGGAAGGGCTTGCTCTGTGGTGTCAAATGCGTGAGGTAGACTCGTCTTTTTCTGTCTGTGAATCCGTAAATGAAACTGACACTCAACTACCAGTGCTTTGGAGTTGGGTGTTTGTTGGGGGAGCTGGAAGGGTAGATAGGAGAAGTCTAGATTCACTGACTCCAGCCTCACGTGAATGTGGAATGCAAGTCGAGTCTTCCCAAGGATGCTGGGACATGTTTGGATTATAATGCAATGTAGTTCATAATATTACTCAGTATTCATACTAAAGTATAAAATTGGTAAATATCATAAAAGAAGTACAGAGGAAACACTATCAGAGGTCTAAGTAGTGAAAGCTTACTTCCAGCCTAGGGATGGAGACAGGAAGGGTAAAGGAGAAAGAAAGCTTTGCAGAAAGTATTAACTGGTTTGGACTTTGAGAGATAGTGTGGTGCTTAATTCCCCAGTATCTACCTCAGATGATTTGTCCAACTGTGGTGATTTCATGACCTTTGTCAGGGATTGTTTCCAAGATGGATAAGTCCATGATAATTTGGACAAATAAGATGGGTAAAGTGGCTTGGGGCTTCTGGGAAGAAGAAGCAACTCTCTTTCTCCTATTGGATGGGAACAAAGAAGTATTTAGCCTTAACTGAAGGCTAAATGCATTAGCCTTAATCTTACTGAAAATGCTCTTGCAACCACAGGGAAAATCAATCTTCCCAGGAACCTATTCTCCAACAATAATTTTCTCCACATCCATTGGCCCTGGCTATATAGCATCTAAAAATAGTATGCAATAAACCATTTTGTCTCAGTTTGAAGTTTTTAGTTATTCTCACTTTCGTAGCACTTTTATTATTGCTTATTGAATTTGAACATGATAGGAAAAATCAATTATTTGTTGTTGGATCACCTTAATTAATGATTACTTAATTTTGCTGTGTTTTAAGAAACTGGTGTGTCAGTAGCAGTATTTGAACTTCCATCACAATTTCCTTAGTCTACTACTTTCTGCCACAGTGAGATGCTGTGGGAAGAGCTTTGGAGAGAGTTACCCATGGCTTTGCGTTCTGACTTTTCATCAACTTTTGAATTTCAATTTCTTTTATTATACCTCAACAATCTTTTTTGTTAAATGAAATGAACTTTTGCTTATGTTCTAATGTTACTGTATTCCCCACCTATTATTCTAGGTTTCTACTGAAACAATGATCCCTCTTCCAGGATTGTCAGGGAGAGATGGCTGTAAGAGTCAGGGAGAGATGGCTGTAAGAGTCAGGGAGAGATGGCTGTAAGAGTCAGGGAGAGATGGCTGTAAGAGTCAGGGAGAGATGGCTGTAAGAGTCAGGGAGAGATGGCTGTAAGAGTCAGGGAGAGATGGCTGTAAGAGTCAGGGAGAGATGGCTGTAAGAGACAGGGAGAGATGGCTGTAAGAGTCAGGGAG
>PVKV010013777.1:47185-60110 GCA_004027835.1 Alouatta palliata | reverse complement strand
TGTTGAACAATGAGAACACATGGACACAGGGAGGGGAGCATCTCACACTGGGGTCTGTCGGGGGGGAAAAAGGGGAGGGACAGCGGGGGGTGGGGAGTTGGGGAGGGATAGCATGGGGAGAAATGCCAGATATAGGTGATGGGGAGGAAGGCAGCAAATCACACTGCCATGTGTGTACCTATGCAACAATCTTGCATGTTCTTCACATGTACCCCCAAACCTAAAATGCAATAAAAAATATCTAAAAAAAAAAAAAGGAGATTAGTATTCTCAAGACACTGGGAGCTAAGCAATAGTCTGAATTAGCATACATTTTAGAAAAGAATATTTAGGTAATAGTGGCCTAAAATAAAAGGAGAAGATATAGGAAGATTTACAGATTTACAAATATCTTATAACTTTACAAAGAGAAGAAACTTAATAGTGGAGTGCTAGATATTGGCAGTCTCTAAATGAAAGCAGACTATGCTGTGAACAAGTAGTTTTATCTTTAATCTTAAGGAAAATGTCAAAAATTCATTGTGATGTTCTAGATTTAGGCCAAGGTTCCTGTTATCAAATGTCAAGATTGTCTCTGAGGTTTTACATTTTCCCATTGATTGAAAATGTAGAAAATATGATTACAATAAAAATCATTACTGCTTATTTATTAGATAACTTTAAAAATATTTATTATGTATTGAGCTCACTCAGGTTATAGGAACACAGTCATGATAAAATTAGCTCCTTGCATAGTTTTTGCATCTTCTGGAATACAGTTAGAAGGCTACGTTATTTGTGAAATCTCATAATCCCTTCTCCATATCTCCTACAAGCAATTTTCCCACAGATGTCAATTTATGATCCTCTGCTTTGATATAAAAAGACATCTATAATAACCCTTTTGCACTAGTTATTTTGAGACATATTTAGTCAATATTTAATTCAAGAGCTCCATAAAACATACAACTATTTTAAATTAAATCAGAACTAAGATCATTTAATGGTCACAAGATGTTAGACACTTCTTAAAGATTTTAAGATGTTTAATGTTTCTTTGGCAGAAAAAATTGTAAAATAAAGTTGCAACAAAATTATGAAAGATAGGTAATTAAGCAATACAGACTGCATATGAAAAAAGAAATTGTTAAAGTATAACAGCTACTTTAAGTTTAAAGTATATAATATTTAGTTAGCTATGATCAAAGTCAAGAACTTGAGTAAACATTATAAGTATGCTTTAATAAAGAGGTTGTTATTTATTATAGGAAGAGGGTTACTTGCAGATCAAAATACTACTTTAAAGTGTACATTTAGTGGAATGATATAAAGGAAGATGGAAAATTGGTTTAATGTGTATATTGAACAAAAAATAAATTGTGTAGAGTGGGTACAATTTTTAGTCGATGATCTAATATAGCCCTTTTTATTCTGAATTTTGAGTATACAGGATCATGCCACAGTGTTTATGATGGCAGCAGCTGCTGCCCTCACACCGGCTGCAGCAGGGAGGTGCCAAAGGGTGCTGTACGCTCAGTGGAGCCGGCAGGAGCCCGGGAAAAGTGAGAGCCCCGCCCATTCCAAGTTGAGGCAGGAACTTCTCGGGTGCCCGCCTAAACCCGTGCTGTAGACCTGTGACTCTGGCTGCATTGAGCAGGCAGGAGCCCGGCCCCTCAGCACAGCTGTAGCCTCTCAAACCTAGGCTGCAGACCCAGGAATCCCTGCACTCATGTGGGATCTGGGAAGGCTCCCTTTGCCCTTGCAGGCTCGGAGATGCCTAGTCCTGCTGCCTGTCTTCTCCCCACTTCCGGTACCCGCTCAGATCTCGGAGTGGTGTTGGGGTTGACCCAGGGGCTGTCACAGCCTGGTCGGGTGTGCTCAGGCTTGGGGGCAATGCTGACATGCCAGGCCCCAGAGGACTGGGCTACCTCTGGACTTTCAGTGCAGAGGAGCACAGGAGGAGAAGCTGAGGAGGTGTTGAGGGCGGCTGGGTGCTGGCCTCAACACCCAGGCTGCAAGTGCCCCTTGGTGCCAGCAGCCTGGGTGCCATGGATGGCTGCTGGAGGCAGACAGGCTCCTGGGAGGAAGCAGGTGGGTCCCTGTAAGGCCCCAACTTCAGGCCAGGGATGGCCTGAAAGCTGGGCGCATGGCTGCCTGCCAGTCCTGCAGACCACAGACCAGAGTGGGGACTTGTGCCTCTTCTGCTGCTGATGGCTGCCCATGGACCAATCTGCATGTACTTCCTCCCCTCTGGGGTCCATAAAAGCCCTGGGCTGAGCCAGAACAGGGCAGGGATGGAGAGGATGGCCAGAGGATTGGTTGAAGTGAGTAGCTACGCTCTCTGCTGATAGCTGGAGATGACTAGAGGACCAGCTGAAGAGAGGAGCTACCCACTCTGCTGAAAGCTGCAGAGACCACTAGATGACCTGATGGCAGAGAGGAGTCAGTAATTCAGGGCCTACTCTAAGCTGGGAGCTGAACTCTGGATGAGACAACCTGCCTACAGAGAGGAGCTGCCCCCTGCTGGTTTCCTCTGAGCTGTTCTATCACTCAATAAAGCTTCTCTTTACCTTGTTCACTTCCCACATTCTTCCTGGATGCTGGGCAAGAACTCAGGCAAAGGTGCCACCAGCCACAGGGGTTTCCAGCCAGAAAAGTGACACCCTAAAGATCCCATAACATTTAGTTTTTAGGAGTCTTGGCCGGAAGTTATTTTAAAAAGTCATACATAATTCTAATATAAATTGAAAAATCTTGTAATTAAATAAATTATATTTACAATTAATATAATAATTCAAAACGTCATTAATTCTCAGATTTAATGACAGAAAATTTTAGAAAAAGATTTAGCAGATTGAAATACAATTCCATTTGTCAAACTGTGGTTGCGTTGCAAATATCAATTGCTTATGAATATAAGTTGGGCAAAAGTCAATGAAAACATTTCATGAAAACCAACTGGAAATATAGAATTTACACTAAAATTTATACTTACGTCATTTATTTTTGGAGGACTGGTTTTTTTTTTTTTTTTTTTTTGAGACGAAGTTTCGCTCTTGTTACCCAGGCTGGAGTGCAATGGTGCGATCTCGGCTCATCGCAACCTCCGCCTCCTGGGTTCAAGCGATTGTCCCGCCTCAACCTCCCGAGTAGCTGGGACTACAGGTACGTGCCACCATGTCCAGCTAATTTTTGTATTTTTAGTAGAGACGGGGTTTCACCATGTTGACCAGGATGGTCTCGATCTCTTGACCTCGTGATCCACCCGCCTCGGCCTCCCAAAGTGCTGGGATTACGGGCGTGAGCCACCGCGCCCGGCCTTGGTTTTTAAACAACATGCAGCACATCCTTTCCCTCCACCCACATTCACTGAAGGATTTGGACTTTATTGAGCATCACATGACTTGAACCATATCCACATCCATAGACGCAAAGCAAATTCAGATTTACATCGAATCTGCTAAGCAATACCAGAAATATAGGAAGCTTTGTAAAGCAAAGAGAAATAAACAATTTTGAATAGCTGGAATATTTAGCTCTACGAGCCTAAAAGAGTCCAATATTCTTCTGAATTGTAACTAAAGTTATTACCAATGCAGTGAAACACTTCCCATAAGCAGATGTAGTAAATCTATTGCTCAGATATACAGATGCAAATATCATATGGCTATTTTAAACATTTAGACATCCATACTCTCTCTCAGATTGAATGTGTTAGTTTTCATTCACCTGCTTTTGATTACATGTCGTTGTTTCTACAAACACTTGTTTGAATAACTCATTTTTTAAATGGGGGAGAAAAGAGAACCTAAGAACTAGGAATGTGAGTGCATATTAAGGAAAAGTGCTCTGATAGTAAATTAAATAATTTCCTGTGTTCATGCATTGCTTGTGGAAGAATATAGGAAAAAAGCAAATTGATAAATACTAAACAAATTTTTGTTCTTACAAGTCTTCAACTATAATTAAGAACCTCTTTTGGGAAAAGTTTATATCAAAGTGCAGTCAGTGTAAACATACTTAATTCCATACCCTCCAATGTCCATAAAAATATCAAAAAATTTTAAAAGAATGCAACCATGTAAGTACAATTGAGGGTATCATTAGCATACTAGAAATTTTAAGAACCATTTGGGAGATAGAAAGCACAGGGGTTTAAAGTGTTAGTAAAACCAAAAGCGAGAAAGGCAAGCCAGATTCTTTTCAAAGGAGCTGCAGGTAAACTCCTGGCCTGGCATCAGCAAATTAACAGAAAGAAATGGGCTATCCTCAGTGTAGTTCATTAAGGGTGCTTTGTCGTGAGAGTATTGGGGCTTGACAGAAATATCAGAACCAGACTTGAGGTAATTTTGGAATTTGAACCAAGAAAAGACATTGAGCAGGATATTTTTAATATTGAAATACAAATATTGAAATTCACATTGAAGATACAGAATGCCAATGTGCCAAATAGCATAGGTAAACATTTATAATGCAAAAACTAAAGGAGATAAAAGGGAAAATATAAATATACTAGAAGTAGGAGACTTTACCTCACAGAAGAACTTATTTTAGTACTTTATGCTAATGTGTTGGGATAAATAATTTTTCAGAGTTGCTTGATGATAACTTTTTTTTTTTTTGGTGATCAAAGGAAAAGTCTTTCAATGAGTGTTTAAAACTAAATTCTGGGATTGTTGCTAAACGTCATTCCCATTTATGTGACATTAAATCACTCATGCTCAGAAAATGTTCAGAGTATGTAAATATAATTGGGTTATCAAGCCAAGTGAGGTCAACATGGGATAGAAGAACAAATTCTGAAGGAAAAATAAGTTGAATATATTAATGGTATTGGATGGAGATATAGAAAAATGTTAGTATTATATTACAGATAAATTTCCATTTAAAGTTCAGGCTATAAATTTATTTGTGACTAAAAGTTATTTGAAAAACATTTTTTGATCAAGTTCTGAAAAGACTGTTTTACCTGCTGGTTCCTTAGGGAGTAAATAAAAGGATTTAACACTGGAGCAACAGACGTATTGAGCACTGCTATACCCTTGGTCAAAGCCACTCCTTCTTTGGCTGAAGTTTTGACATACATGAAAATGCAACTTCCATAAGAAATGGAGACAACAATCATGTGTGAAGAACAAGTGGAAAAGGCCTTTTTCCTTTGTTCAGCAGAAGGAATTCTCATAATTGTCTTAAGGATGAAAACATAGGAAAGAATCACTATGTTAAAGTTACCATGAGAGTGAATATTGCCAGGAAAAATCCCATGAACTCTAGAAATGCTGTGTCTGTGCAGGAGATCAGTAGCATAGGAGACGAATCACAGGTGAAGTGGTCAATGATGTTGGAGTCACAGAAATCCAGTTGAAGCCCCATAATCACAGGTGGAAAGATAATGAGAAATCCAGCTAGCCAAGAGCTAATTACAAGCTGGATGCAGACTCTGCTGTTCATGATCGTTGTGTAATGCAGCGGCTTACAGATAGCAACATAACGATCATAGGACATAGCAGTCAAAAGGAAAAATTCTGTTGAACCGAGGAGTATAAAGAAAAACACCTGGGCCATGCAGGAATTATAAGAAATGGTCATATCCTCTGTTACAATGCTGACCAGAAACCTAGGGATACAAACTGTTGTGAATGAGATTTCTAGAAAAGAGAAATTCCTAAGGAAGAAGTACATGGGCGTTTTGAGGTGTGCATCTATCAGAGTGAGAGTAATAATTGTCAGGTTTCCAGTTATACTCAGTATATATGTAAAAAATAGAAATATAAAAATCAAAACATTTAGCTTTGGATCATCTGTTAATCCCAGAAGAATGAACTGATTCACAGATGTATGATTTTTCATTTCTTATTGTTGACTGCTACCAAGTCTATAAAGGAAAACGAGAAACAGTGATTTAGTAAGTTCAGGGTTACATTTTATCACATCTGCTGGATTAGGAAACATATAAGGTCTACAATAAACACAAAAAAATCAGCCAACCAAGTTATACTGAATTATGAAGATATATATTAGCCATGGCCAAAAAAATCTATGTCTCATACTTGCCTTGTAGGTTATTGGCCATTTAATATTGAATGTGTTACTTGATAGGTTTAATAAATATATCTGTATAAAAAAATACTTAAAAAATGCGTTTTACTTTCTCTTAAAAATTTGACCTGTTGGGAGTGGTGGCTCATGCCTGTAATCCCAGCACTATGGGAGGCGGGGAGTTCAAGACCAGCCTGGCCAACATGGTGAAACCTTGTCTCTACTAAAAATACAAAAATTAGTTGGGTGTGATGGCAGGCACCTGTAATCCCAGCTACTCAGGAGGCTGAGGTGGGAGACTTGCTTGAACCCTGGAGGCAGAGTTTGCAGTGAGCCAAGATCACCTCACTGCACTCCAGCCTAGGTGACTGAGCAAGACTCTATCTAAAAAAAAAGAGAAAGAAATTTGATCATTATATACATGAAGACTAGGTAAAAAACATTAAAATATAAAATATCATTTCATTGTTATTCAGATACTATATCAATGACAACATGTTCTGATTATCTGAAAATAAAACATTTTGAAATATTTTTAAAAGTTATTTTCCATATTTCATGATATTTAATTTCAGTCTTACCTATATAGAGAATTAATAATTTATAAGTAAATCAGGACCATCAGGCTAATATTTCTCTAATCCTAAAATACAAATAGAATTTTTCAAAGTCCTGAAAGCTTTTCAAAGATTTTCCTTTCTGAATTAAATAATATTATTCTATAGAAGATATTCTAACAGTCAAAGTGAAGCCATCCAAGTTATAAATTAATTAGAAAAATTGAAAAAATGAGGCAAATAATTGAAAATATACTTACAAATATATAATTCCGTGTGGTAGCAGTTTAACTGCTAAAACCCAAATGCCATGTGGCTTTACTTTAACTGGGCATCAGTGTTTGACACTTTACTTTGGGAATATTTCATAAACTTCCCAACCTGTTTCTGCCTTTGATTTTCTTACATAATAACCTGCTTATATAATGAGTAGGTGGAATTTGGAAAGATGAACCTGGTTATATACAGGGAGATGGAACATAATGTAGGAACGAGTCCAGCTGAAAATTTTGCTTTCTCTTCCAGAAGCAGGGGAGGTCCCGACGGGTGACGTCGTCCCGGTTGCTGTTAAGAGCTGCTACAACCAGACTACGGTAAACTATCCAAAAGGTCCTGCAGCTGGAGATCCAGGAAAGAGGAGACAATACGGTGAAAAATCTGGGTGTCTCAATCAGTGGCGAAAGTCTGAAAGTCTGAAACTCACTGAGTAACAGTGTGTCTGGAACTCGTTTGTTGTTAGTAGCAAAGATAGAGGCCATGGAAGTGGGGAGGGCAGTAGCAAAATGAGCAGTTTGCATCTGGTTACAGCAGAGGGATTCAGACCAAACTGGATGCAGACTCTGCTGACACTCCAGGAAAGATCAAACTTTCCTGGAGTGTCCATCAATGAGACTCTCAAAAATGAAAAGATAAAGGAAGGAAGGAAAAAAGGAAGGAAGGAAGGAAGGAAGGAAGGAAGGAAGGAAGGAAGGAAGGAAGGAAGGAAGGAAGGAAGGAAGGAAATGTGGATCCTTGTTAGGATCAGGACAATACTTACAGGGAAATGGGTAAACAGAGATGATGAAGTTGTATATTTTACTTGTTAATTAAGTGAAGTTCTTAGTTTGTAAGAAGGAGAGGGTTCAGATCACAAGTAAGAATAAAAAGGTACCACCTGTGAAAAAGATGAGCTGCATGGCATATGAATGAAAATGGTTGGGACAGAACACCCTTGAAACATAAAAGGACTCTCCAGTGGCTAGACATTTAGTATCTCTTTTTTCTCCCCCAATTTCCATGAAAATAACAATGTCCTGACCCTGGATACTAGGAAAACTTTCTAATATAATATTTTACTTGATTGTCAGTAGCTCTTGTGAAAAAAAAAGATTGGTTGATAATATTTTTTTCCTTTCTTCACCTTCCCACAGGAAAACTTGTTTTCTATTTAAAATATTTTTTCCAGCACAAGAGGTTTTTAGCTGCTTTTTTCTTTCTTCTTTAAAATATTCACAGGAGATTCTTGCGGTATACCAGAGTTAAAATGTCTCTGGAGAGAGATGGTAGTAACAAACGTGCCCTGAGGTTATGCTGAATAATTTTAATTAGGCATCCTTTAGAAATTATTATCTTTAAACATTAAATGTCAGAAAGGTATATAATGAAAACAGCAGTGAGGAAATAACAATATTAGGATTATTTTGGATTTTATATTGTCAATATTGTTTTATTTTAACCTGAAATAAATGTCTGCCAAGGTAATAAAATTCAATTACGTGTAAGCATGTAAAGAAGCAGAAAATAGAACTAGAAAATGGCCGCAGGATATAAAATGTGCTATTCAACTGTTTTATTTGTTAATAAAAAAGTATTGAGTATTTTAGGAAAAATATAACTCATATATAGGCACATCATTAAGATGCAATAAAAATAGAAAGTATAATGTAAACATAAAACTCATGAAATTATCTAAAGACCTCCCTAAGTATTGTTTCTTTCACATTAGAAAACAAGGAAAGCAAAGTTTATATTAGACAATTTTGACCTAGTACATTGTTTTCAAGTACTGAATTCACTCTCATTTTTAATCTTTTTCTTAGTATGTTTGTTATGGATATTGGCTTCAATCCTTAGGAAGGCTTTTCATCCTTAGGGTTTCTATCCTTAGGAGTATATATTTGTATTTACCTGGACTTGCTATAGCAGCTGAATCTATTAGAATGAGGGAAAAATATTGGAGGCTTAGGCTGATTGTCTTATTCTAAGAGAATTTTCAAAGAAGGACAATATTTTCTAACCAAAAATTAATTCATTTATTTTAAAAATATTTCCTACATGTTATATTCAGTATCTTTCCATTTCAGTGTTTCAGATACTTTGTTTGTTTGTTTACTTTCACCACCAAGCTTCTAGGAATATATCTTTTTTCCAGGGTAGCAGGTGACTTTAAAATAGTCTCCTTAATAACCAACTCTTGGTGTTCATGGCCTTGTGTAATCTCCTCTCCACAAGTGTTGGCAGGGTCTGTGACTTGCTTCTAACCAATACAGTATGGGAAAGATAATGCATTGACATTCACGATTATGTTATATTATACAAGACTCTTGCTCACTAATTTGCTGTAGTGTATCTCTCCATCGCTGACTTTGAAGAAAACAGCTTCCATGAATTCTACAGCCACAAAAAAATGTGATTCTGCCAACAATCTGAGTAATCGTGAATGTATCACCCAGAAATAAACTTGCTCACCTACAACTATCCGATCTTCAATAAAATCAACAAAAATAAGCAATGTAGATGGGACTCCGTGTTCAAAAAATGGCGCTGGGATAGTTGACTAGTCATGAAGAAAGAATAGACTCTAGGAGTCACTATTTGGGGCAGCCAGGGAGGAGAGCATGGGCTGAAGAACCACCTGTTGGGTACTATGCTTACCTCATTGTGACGGGATTGTTGGTACTCCAAGCATCAGCGTCACAAAACTTATCCCTGTAACAAACCAGCACATGTATCCTTTATTCTATATTTTAAGTTGAAATATTTAAGGCTGGGCAGGGTGGCTTTCACCTATAATTGCAGCACTTTGGGAGGCCAGGGTGGGCAAGTCACCCGAGGTCAGGAATTCGAGACTAGCCTGGCCAACATGGCGAAACCCTCCCTGTCTCTACTGAAAACACAAAACTTATCTGGGCATGGTGGTGCATGCCTGCAATCCCAGCTACTCAGGTTCCTGAGGCAAGAGAATTGCTTGAACCCAGAAGGTGGAGGGTGCAGTGAGCCAAGATTGCACCACTGCATTCTAGCTTGGGCAGCAGAGTGAGACTACACAGCCATAAAAAATGATAAGTTCATGTCCTTTACAGGGACATGGATGAAACTGGAAACCATCATTCTCAGCAAACTGACATAAGAACAGAAAACCAAGCACTGCATGTTCTCACTCATAAGTGGGTGTTGAACAATGAGAACACATGGACACAGGGAGGGGAACACCACACACTGGGGCTCTGGGGGGTGAGGGGCTAGGGGAGGAACAGGAGAGGGTGGGGGGATTGGGGAGGGGTAGCATTAGGAGAAATATCTAATGCAAATGACGGGGTGATGGATACCGCAAACCACCATGGCATGTGTATATACCTATGTAACAAAGGTGCATGATCTGCATATGTACCCTAGAACTTAAAATATAGTAAATAAATAGAAAGAAAAACACATTTAAAAAATATAATAGCTATAGATAACCATAACTGTGTGTGTGTATGTGTGTGTATAAAAGTCATGCACTGCATAACAATGTTTGTCAATGATGGACTGCATATATGATGATGATCTCAATCATTATAATGGAGCTGAAAATTTCCTGTCACCCAGAGGTGTCGCCATCATCACTGCTGAACCACATTCACTGTATGTGGCATAACATTACTGCAATGTTGTACCACAATGCATCACTCATGTGTTTATGGTGATGCTGATATAAGCAAATTTATTGCACTACCAGTTGGATAAAAGTATAGCACATACAATTATGCACAGTGCATAATACTTGGTAATGATAATAAACACTTATGTTACCGGTTTATGTAAAAAGAAATTCAATGGCTTAAAACAAAATTATTTCTCATTCCCAACACACATCAAGTAAAGGCTGGCTAAAGACTCTGTTCTACATCTTTCTCCATTCAGGACCCAAATTAATCTAATTTAAACATAATCAGCAATTGTTAGGAGAAAAATAGAGTAGAAAATAAACGCTGAGGCTGTTATATACTGCCATTACTCATAATGATTTTGCCTATATTCATTTTTAGTGGGCACCAATGAAGATGCCACTGAGTGTGGTCTTTACTTGGGGTTCACTGAGCTCCTTGAATCTTTGGATTGATATCTTTTAGCACTTTAGGAAATTCTTTGCAGTTGTTTTGAATATTGCTTCTGCCCTGTATTCTTTCTACTTTTCTTCTGGGATGCCAAATTACATGTATACTAGAACTTTTGATCACAGTTCCACATGTATCTTGTTCTCCATGTTCTTATTTTCTTTATTTATTTTGGATATTTATTATTCATGCCTGTCTTCAAATGTATACTTTCAGCTATTAAAATGATTTACTGCATTTTTCAATTTAGATACGTTGTTTAATTCTATTGTTTATTGATCCCTCTCTATATATTTTAAATCTATTGCAATATCAATATTTTAATTATTTTATCATTTTTTATTCCCTCGAGTGTATAAATAATAGCAATTTTATGATCATTGTGTCCTAACTCCCATGTCTGGATCATCTGTGGTTTTATTTCTATTGCTTTTATTGGTCTTGCCACCCTACATTTTTGCTTGCTTATTTGTTTTGCTGAGCACTAGACCTTATTTTAAAAATGCTTTTATGCTTCTGATAGGTTATTTTTCAATGTTATGCAGAGAGAAATGAGGCAAACAACTTAATCTGAATGGGAATTAAGCTAGATTTTGAACTGAAGCTGGATTATCTGGATAGATTCAATGACCTTTGGCTTAATTCAGTACCTAGTGTGTGGTTTTTTTCAAGATTCCAGTTAATACCTTGGGGTGGGAGGTGGGATATATGTCTTCCTACCACTGAGAGTCTAGGCATTTTAGAAATGCAGAGATTATCTCTTCAAACTTCTGTTTTATTCATCTTCAAAATTTGGCAAACATCTTGAGACGAAGCCTACTGGATCCGCTTAAGTATTTAGCTTCCAAATCTACACAGCTTTAAAATTGAGCAAGTGTTTTTAATGATACAAGTGATCATTTGTTCAAAATCCATCAATTTTTCCATTTTCACTCTAACTCTACTGTACTATCAGTAATTTTCTTGATGTCTCTGACCCAAAAAAGTTGCCCTTTACTGGGGTCAAACCAAAATTCTCATTTCTGACCAAAAGTCAGACATAACAAAAAATCCTAGTGTAAAAATAATAAATAAAATAATAAATAAAATACCTGTATATATATTGATCTCTGAAGGTTTTCTTTTTCTTTCTGGAACTTTAATCTCTCTAGTAATCACTGTTTCTGCAATAATCTGTTTCTTTAAAAGTAAGGTGTCTCCCTGCTTCACATCTGTCTTTCTTCTAAACTGACTACCTTGCTTTCTGCAAACAACTTCGGTAGTATCACCAGAAATTAAAGCAACAATCTTTCATATATTTCTTCGTCAATTACACAACTATACATGATTTAATACATTCATATTCTCTAAAAATTATTTTATTTCATATCACTCAAAATATATTTGCTTCCCTTACAGAACTCTAATAAGTATTCCATCTTCCTCTTCTATTTTTGAAGTTTGTGTGAAGAGAATATATTTAATACATAAAAAGTGAAGCATTTTGCTTGTTAATTTAATATTTATATTTTAGGTATTTTCTAAACTATAATCCTCTGAAAGGAAAATATCTTATCATTCCTATATATCTAAATCAGTTACTGATATTGTCTATAGAAAAATCTCTCTAAAATTCTTGGTTACCAATTTGATTCGTTCTTTCATCAGTTTTTGTAATTTTAATATGGTTTTCTCAATAAAGAATAAACATAAAAGATTTGCTCTTCTTATGTTCTTAAGTTTTACATTATATTTCATGTAAGAATAAGTCATCTCCTTGATTTAGAGGACATGTAGGCAAAAATCTACACATGTGGCCGGGCGCGGTGGCTCACGCCTGTAATCCCAGCACTTTGGGAGGCCGAGGCGGGTGGATCACGAGGTCAAGAGATCGAGACCATCCTGGTCAACATGGTGAAACCCTGTCTCTACTAAAAATACAAAAATTAGCTGGGCATGGTGGCACGTGCCTGTAGTCCCAGCTACTCGGGAGGCTGAGGCAGGAGAATTGCT
>PVKV010013777.1:0-47085 GCA_004027835.1 Alouatta palliata | reverse complement strand
TCTACACATGTTTTCTTCTAAAGGGGTTTTATTAATGACTTTTCTATTATTTGTTACTAATTATGCCATTGTTTTCCTAGTTGTTAAATTAGTATATAATACATATTTCATGCTATTAAGTTGTATGGAGAAGATAAGAAGTAAACATATTTGACTCAAAAAAACATACGAGTCAATTTGTGAAGATTCAGTTAATCAGAAGTTACAGACAATGTTGTCATTAGGTAGATTGATTCTTCCTTTGGAGTGAAGAAGGAAAAAGCTCCAGTTTCATTCTTTCTTTGGATCAGTCTTAGCTCAGATACTTTGAAAAGCCTAAAGTACTTTATACAACCTTTTAATCTCACTATAGGAATTAGACTTTGCTTTAACATCAACATTTCTGGTTTTCTACAGATGCCATAGCAAGACTTTTAATTAGCTTTGCTATTTTGTTTTTCTTATTAGAGTTAATGAAGAAAACAGTCAATTAGTATCTTCTCCAAAAGAATTCCCAGAGCTCTTTTTCAGTTCTGAGTAAACATCTCATTATTAAAGAATAAGGGTAAATCTATGGCACTCTCACTCTTTTTATTCTAGAAACAATGAGAACTCTAAGTAGTGACCAGAATTCTTAAAAGGCAAACTAAAAAAAAAAAAAAAAAAAAAAAAAAAAAAAAAAAAAAAAAAAAAAAAAAAAAAAAAAAAAAAAAAAAAAAAAAAAAAAAAAAAAAAAAAAAAAAAAAAAAAAAAAAAAAAAAAAAAAAAAAAAAAAAAAAAAAAAAAAAAAAAAAAAAAAAAAAAAAAAAAAAAAAAATTACTTTGATTCTGATACATAAATAAATCAGCTTTTCAGATTTTAAGTTAGACTGAATCCAGACATTACTCATTTTATTTATAGGAAAAGTCAGAAAAATGTGTTTGAAATGTCACATTTAAGCTGATTGGAGAGAGAAAGATAGAGAAAGAAAGAAAGAAGAAAGAAAGAAAGAAAGAAAGAAAGAAAAAGAAAGAAAGAAAGAAAGGAAAGAAAGAAAAGAAAGAAAGAAAGAAAGAAAAAGAAAGAAAAGAAAGGAAGAAAGGAGAGAGGGAGACAAAGAGAAAGATCCATAAATGTTTGTTATTAAATCTCCCTGGCTTTTAATGTGAACAGGTCTCTCTGTTGAGAGTATGGAAATAGAGAAAAAATATGGGTTAGAAATAAATACATATTTTTTGAAAAATCATTTAATGTTACATTTTTGGTTAATGATACAAAAGAAAAATTGCACAATGCTTCAGCCAATAAAACCCTTGTGAAATTCATGGAAAGTAAGTATTTTCATAATTTTGTCATTTTGTGTACACAGCAGTTGCTACATAAGTTATTCGAATGTGTGTCCATAAGATTAAACCCATTAATTTCAGAATTAGAAAAAAAAAATTATGTAACTCTTGATTAAAGATTCAGTATATATATTGGAAAGAGTCTTAAGTTTGTCTATTAGAATAGCATCATGAACAATGATTTATAGTCATTTTTACTGAAAATTTGACTAGGATGTATATATTCCTTCATAGTAAAGGATTGAGTACTTTAACAGTATTGAATATAAAATATTTCTTACATTGATAAAATTACTTATGAAGTTGAAGCTTACTGAACAATTGAATAAGTAATTCCAAATTCCATGTAAAATTTCAGCTTCATATTTACATACTAATTTTGAGATTTGCATAATTTTGAGATTCATAAATGTTCTTTCCATTGAAAAAGTTCTCATCAGCTGTATCAGACAACCCAAAAACTAGCCAGAAATATATCATCATCAAAGAACAATTTTAAAAAGGCTAATTACAAGATTTCAGTTCTAATTAGCCTTTTAAGATGTAGAAGTGTGCAGAAAAGCTCTATCTAGCTGAAAAAATCCTGAGATTATGTTAACAATAGGGGATTAACCAATCTGATCTGAAAGATGTTTTCTTGTGCATTCAGTGAAATTGCAGGGGTTACATTTTGGTATTTTAGACAAAACTTTAAACCAGAGAAATGTGCAGATACTTATAACAGAAAATAATAAAACCATTCTTTCTCAAAGTAAAAAAGATCTGAAAAAGATTCTAGGATTCTAACTGTAGGCGAGATTTTTGAAATCATAGAAGAAAAAGAAGTGTATTCTTCTCAATTGAGTTACTTGGTTCTTCATATCACTTTTAAATCTCTACTCGGTGAAGCCTTTTTTTTTTTTTAACATATATTATTTATTTTTTCCAGATCTGATGGAATTCAGAAGGAATTTAATCATGAGAAACCATACAGTGGTGACAACCTTCATTCTTCTAGGACTAACAGATGATTTACACTGGCAAATTGTAATTTTCCCTTTTCTATTTTTAACATATATATTGAGTGTCACTGGAAATATTATCATTATCCTGGTCACCTTGCTGGATTCTCACCTCAAAACATCCATGTATTTCTTCCTTCGGAATTTTTCTTTTTTAGAAATCTTATTGACATCTGTCTGCATCCCTAGATTCCTAGTCAGCCTGGTGACTCTGGATAAAACTATTTCCTATGATGCTTGTGTGACACAATTATTTTTTGTCATTTTTTTGGGTGTATCAGAGTTTTTTCTGTTGGCTGCCATGTCCTATGACCGCTATGTGGCCATCTGCAAACCCCTGCATTATGCAACCATTATGACCAGCAGAGTCTGCAACCAGATGGCTGTTGCCTCTTGGTGGACTGGTTTGTTAACAATCTTTCCTGGACTTACCATGGGCCTGAGGTTGGAATTCTGTGATGCTAATATTATTGACCACTTTATCTGTGACTGTTCTCCTGTTCTGACTCTCTCCTGCACAGACACACGGGTAATAGAATTGTTAAGCTTTATTTTAGCCACTGTCACTGTCCTGATTACATTGGCCCTGGTAATGTACTCCTACGGAAATATCATAAAAACAATTTTGAAGATTTCTTCTGCCCAGCAGAGGAAGAAGGCTTTTTCTACCTGTTCCTCCCACATAATTGTTGTTTCCATCTCTTATGGCAGCTGCATTTTCATGTATATTAAACCTTCTGCAGAAGAAAGGGTAGCTTTAAACAAGGGAGTAGCAGTATTCAGCACTTTAGTTGCACCTGTTTTAAATCCTTTTATATACACCTTAAGAAATAAGCAAGTGAAACAAGCCCTGAAGAATATAGTAAAAAAGTATATCTTTACTACTTTGAAATAAAAGTTTGGGTGTTATCACCACTCAAACTTATTGAAAATTGTAGCGTGAATCAGCTAGGTTTCAGACATACACCTTTATTTTATGTTTATATTATGATAGTAACTGAAGTCACTCATAAATAGCCATTTTATCTATTCCTGAATTTTTATTATTTCAATGGTGTTTTCTGTATCCATGATATTCTCTTATGCATTGTTGAAATTACTTCATTCTTTTAACTTAATTATCTGACTTTGCTCATCCTAAAAATATTTCACTATGAATTCATTTTGGAAATCTGAAAGCCCTCTGTTTTTCTTGCATAAATGTGCCCAGAATATGGATTACTTGTGAACTCTTTTAATATTGATTTATTTGATTTTATAAATGTCTAACAAAGATTTATTTCTTAAAACTGAATAATGTTAATATTTTATTAAAGTATGGGATGTTTCCTGAAACATAATAGTGAATATAAAGAGAAGTATTTATTGGGCCAGGTGCAGTGGCATACGCCTGTAATCCCAGCACTTTGGCATGCCTAGGCGGGTGGATAACCTGAGGTCAGGAGTTTGAGACCAGCCTAACATGGTGAAACTCCATCTCTACTAAATACAAAAAATGATTAGCCAAGCCTGGTGGTGCATGCCTGTAATCCCAGCTACTTGGGAGGCTGAGGCAGGGGACTTGCTTGCATCCAGGAGGCAGAGGTTGCAATGAGCTGAGATTGAGCCATTGCACTCTAGCCTGGGCAACAAGAGCTTTTCCATCTCAAAAAAAAAAAAAAAAAAAAAAAAGAATTTATTTTCAGGCTTAATAATATAATCAAAATGCCCATCAATGATAGACTGTGGCACATGTACACCATGGAATACTATGCAGCCCTAAAAAAGGATGGTGAGTTCATGTCCTTTGCAGGAACATGGGTGAAGCTGGAAACCATCATTCTCAGCAAACTGACACAAGAACAGAAAACCAAACACCACATGTTTTCACTCATCAGTGGGAGTTGAACGATGAGAACACATGGACACAGAGAGGGGAACATCACACACCAGGGCTTATCAGGGGGTGGGGGACTAGAAGCAGGATAGCATTAGGAGAAATACCTAATCTAAATGATGGGTTGATGGGTGCAGCAAATCACCATGGCACGTGTATACTTATGTAACAAACCTGCACGTTCTGCACATGTGTCACAAAACTTAAAGAAAAATAAAAAAGAAAAATAAAGTATATTGTGTAAATGCAAAAAAAAAAAAAAAAAATCTCCAGATCTCTATGCTAGTGTAAATGAAAGGAGCCTCTTTCTTTTAGAAAAGAGGGCTTGTGTTGAAAGCTAATATAGAGCCTAGGTAGACTAGCTCAGTGTCACACAGCAAATAAATGTTAGATCTCAAATTTGTATCTAAATTTTAAAATTCAAATCCTATGCAAGTAACTATCAGGGAATATTGACTTCTTATCAATTGGCATTAATCTGAAAAAAACTTGAGAATAAACAGCTATTTTAAAATATTTAAAAAGCCATCCTAGGAGGCAGAGAAGATTGGCTCTGTATAACTCTAGGAACACAACTAAACCTTATGCCTGAGGTTTTTAGAATATATTTTTAACTCATACAGAACTGTTCTATATCTTGCAGTATGTTATATTTTCTCTTACTAGTGTGTCTTTACACATGCCCTTTTCTTGCTCTCCAGTTGCTTCCTTTGTATTCCAAATGTTCTTCTAGTCTTAAGATCCCACTCTCTCTTAAGAGACACTTTTATCCAGTGTATGTGAGTTTTGTGTTTGGAAACAATAATAAAAGAGGCATATATATATATATATATATATATAATCAAACAATCTGGCTAAACCCTGGCATTTTACTGTTTCAGGTTCAAATTCAATGTCTCATACAGCAACTTCATTATTCTCTCTTTATCTTGATTAATTTGTCTTTATGGCTTATATTAATAAAAATCACTTATCAATTATTTGCTGCACATGTAGAATATAAACTCAGTTAAAGTAGGGGCTCTAATTTGTTCAACACACAGTTTTCAAGGCCTACCACACTATCTGGTACAAAGTAATGTTAAATTATATTTGTTAAATAAATAAATGCCAGCTCTAGATTGTATCTTTAATATTTTAAAATAATTTTTTAAAAAATGTTAAATTTTTGTGGGTTCATAGTAGGTGTATAATATTTATGGGATGAAATATGTTAATGAAGGCATACAGTGTGTCATAAGCATATCAGGGTAAATTGGGGTATCCATAACCTCAAGCATTTGTTCTTTGTGTTATGAACAATCTGACTGCACTCTTTTAGTTATTGTGAAATATACAATTAAATTATCACTGACTATAGTCACCCTGTTGTGCTATCAAACACTAAATCTTATTTATTTTTTCTATTTTTTGTACTCATTAACCATTCCCACTTCCCACCAATCCTCCAAATAACTGTTTAACATTACACTTTAATATATTTGTTAGAATTTTTTTGGATCATTTCATGTTTTCTGTTAATGTAAACAATAAGACATATTCTCTATTCAAAAAGATTGCAGTTTATATTTTAATGGAAGTTACTAATATTTCTTTTTAATTATTTTTTATAATTCATCTAATAATACTTATCTCTAACTCTATGTTCGGTTATTATACATAGCTTATCATAGTTGATCAGTTGATCATATTTCTATGTATATTTATGTCTATCATCTATTATCTGTTTTAACGTCTGTCTTTCTATCTGTATTTGTAATTATATTTTGCTTTTATAATTCGTTTTTCCAGGCAGTTATCTGTGTTTTCTCTACCTTTGTACCACTTATTTTTTCTATTGAAGTAAAACTTAAATTCTACATTTTGGTCTTTTGTTATTTGTTTTCCACATCCACTAAATTATTTTTGATTATTTGAAAATATTCTGGGGAGAAATGCCAGATATAGGTGATGGGGAGGAAGGCAGCAAATCACACTGCCTTGTGTGTACCTATGCAACAATTTTGCATGTTCTTTATATGTACCCCAAAACCTAAAATGCAATTTAAAAAAAAAAGAAAATATTCTGAATTTTAATGTTTTTGGTCTAATCACAGCTTTGATTTGCTGCAACATCAGATTTATGAATTTTTATAGATTTGATTTATTTTTTCATTATAAATGTATCAGTTTATATCTCTATATAGCTTTCTTATTTTATCTTTCTTTTAAGCCTTTTGTTATACCCTTGATTTCTTTTCTTTTTGCTACTATTATCATAATTTGATTGCTTTTTTGCATGACTTTATATTTTACTTTAATGTAAGAACTACATAATTTTTTTTTTTCTTGAGACAGAGTCTCAAGAATTGGCGTGGCTCAATTCTGGCTCACTGCAACCTCTGCCTCCCAGGTTCAAGCGATTCTCCTGCCTCAGCCTCCTAAGTAGCTGGATTACAGGTGTGTGCCACCCAGCCTGGCTAAGTTTTTGTGTTTTTAGTAGAGGTAGGCTTTCACCATGTTGACCACACTGGTCTCCAACTCCTGACCTCAGGTGATCTGTCCACCTCGCCTTCCCAAAGTGCTGGGATTACAAGTGTGAGTCCTCGCACCCAGCCTAGCAATGACATAATTTAAAAAATAGCATTGAAATTACCAAGTGATCTTTCCAACTTTGGGAAATTTCAGAAATAGCTTTCTCATTGTATGGGTGTGTATATAAGCTTTTTGTTTAAAATTTGTTTTACTGATAAATTTGATGTTTTTATGAGGGAAGATTGTTGTCAGAAATAGAATGAAATAGGACGGGCATGGTGCCTCACGCCTGTAATCCCAGCACTTTGGGAGGCCGAGGTGGGTGACTCACTTGAGGTCAGGAGTTCGAGACCAGCCTGGTCAACATGGTGAAACCATGTCTCTACTAAAAATATAAAAATTAGCCAGGCATAGTGGCATATCCCTGTAATCCCAGCTACTCAGGAAGCTGAGGCAGGTCAATCACTCGCTGAGACATGGAGGTTACAGTGAGCCAAGATCGCACCACCGTACTCCAGCCTGGGGAACAGAGTGAGACTCAGTCTCAAAAACAACAACAACAGCAACAACAACAAAACAGAAATAGAATGAAAATGAAATAATAAAACATGATACACTTAGAAATGACAAGCTGCACATAACAGAATTTGACTTTAATCAGGAACAAGGTAGGCTTTATGTTTTGGGTTGGCCTACCAAAAATCAATGTTTCCTGTCTTCCCACTTTTCTTTCCTTCCTTCCTTTCTTCCTTCCTTCCTTCCTTCCTTCCTTCCTTCCTTCCTTCCTTCCTTCCTTCCTTCCTTCTTCCTTCCTTCTCTCCTTCCCTCCCTCCCTCCCTCCTTCCTTCCTTCTTCCTTCTTTCTCTCCCTCCTTCCCTCCCTCCCTCCCTCCCTCCTTCCTTCCTTCTTCCCTGCCCTTCCTCCCTTCCTTCCTTACTTGCTTCTATCTTTCTTTCCTATTTTTTGAGTGTGTTGAATGACAATTATTTTCCATATATTTTCTTTCTTCTTGTTTTTCATAGGTTTTATATTGCATTTTTCTTTTATATTTTAAACTTTGTTTTTGTTGCAGTGAAATACCTAAAAGTATATACTTGTAAGGCAGAGTATTCCATACAACTCCCATTACCATTATTTTGTGCATGTGATATATTCCACTATCCTTTCTGCTTATTTATTTGATCTTCTGAAATAGAAGAATCAATTAAAACTCCAGAATTATCAACAGAGTGCATGCCAAATATTTTTTCAAAAAATGTGTGTGTGTGTGTGTGTTTTATATCTATGAATATCCAATAAATCACCACCACTGCTTACCACACAACATGCATTTCTTTTATACTTTAAGATATACATAGTAATGTACTCATACATCACTTTATTTCTAGTATCAGAACCTATTGAGGGAGAAAAAATGGCTGTTAACTAAAAAACAAAACAGAACAAAATAAAACACTTATTCTCTGAATCTGGGGACAAAGGATAAGGTTTTGTAGTATCTTTTTTTTTTTTTTAATTATACTTTAAGTTTTAAGATACATGTGCAGAACGTGCAGGTTTGTTACATAGGTATACACGCACCATGGTGCTTTGCTGCACCCATCAACCCATCATTTAGATTAGGTATTTCTCCTAATGCTATCCTGCTTCTAGTCCCCCACCCCCTGATAAGCCCTGGTGTGTGATGTTCCCCTCCCTGTGTCCATGTGTTCTCATCGTTCAACTCCCATTGATGAGTGAGAACATGTGGTGTTTGGTTTTCTGTTCTTGTGTCAGTTTGCTGAGAATGATGGTTTCCAGCTTCATCCATGTTCCTGCAAAGGACATGAACTCACCATCCTTTTTTAGGGCTGCATAGTATTCCATGGTGTATATGTGCCACATTTTGTTTATCCAGTCTATCATTGATGGGCATTTGAACTGGTTCTAAGTCTTTGCTATTGTAAATAGTGTTGCAATAAACACACTTGTGCATGCATCTTTATAGTAGAGTAATTATAATCCTTTGGGTGAATACCTAGGAATGGGATTGCTGGGTCAAATGTTATTTTCGGTTCTAGATCTTTGAGGAATCGCCACACTGTCTTCCACAATGGTTGAACTAATTTACACTCTCACCAACAGTGTAAAAGTTTTCTTATTTCTCCACATCCTCTCCATCATCTGTTGTTTCCTAACTTTTTAATGATTGCCATTCTAACTGGCATGAGATGGTATCTCATTGTGATTTGGATTTGCATTTCTCTAATGACCAGTGATGATGAATTTTTTTTCATATGTTTGTTGGCCACATAAATGTCTTCTTTTGAGAAGTGTCTGTTCATATCCTTTGCTCACTTTTTGATGTTTTTTTGTTGTTGTTTTTTCTTGTAAATTTGTTTAAGTTCCTTGTAGATTCTGGATACTAGCCCTTTGTCAGATGGATAGAAAAAAAAATAATATATTTGGCTTTAATTAAAATTTAAAATGTATGCTCTATAGAAATCACTGTTCAGGAAATGAAAGACAAGACATACCCTGGAAGAAAATTTGTATAACCATATATTTTATAAAGGATTTTTATCCAAAATGTACAAAAAACTCTCAAATTTAACAATGAAAAACAAAAATCTCAGTCAAAAACAAGAAAAAGGTCTAAACAAACACCTCATCAAAAAATATGCACAGTTGACCAATGGCCTTGGATATGGCAATGACATTTTAGATATACCAGTAAGGCAAAACTCATGAAAAAAATAATTGATTAGCTGGGCTTCATTGAAATTGAAAACATCTGCTCTGTGAAAATTACTGTCAAGATAGTAAGATAAGCAATAGACTAAAAGGAATTGGTTTTTAAAGACATATCTGATAAAGGACTATCATCCAAAATATGCAGAAAAACTCTTAAAATTCAACAACAAAATGAGCACCCAATTTTAAAATGGGCAAAAGATCTGAACAGACAACTCACCAAAGATAATATACTAATATACTGATGGTAAGTCAGCATATAAAAAGCTGTTCAACATATTGTCATTAGATAATTGCAAATTAAGACAACATTCATTAACACTTCACACATTTTAGAATGGGTGAAGCACAAAAAAACAACAATAACAATTGTTAGTGAGAATGAGGAGCAACAAGATCTCTCATATTCTCATTTATTAATAACAGAAATGCAAAATGGAAAATGGTACAACCATTTTGGAAGACAATTTGGCAATCAAAAGATCTAATTATAGTTTTATCATATAATCCCATGATTACAGTCTCAAGCATTTACTCAAGTGATTCAAAAACTTATATCCATACACAAACTATATGCAATTGTTTATACAAGATTTATTTACAATTAAGATTTATTTATAATCACCCAAAACTGGAAGTATCCAAGTTGCTCCTCAATAAGTGAATGGATAAACAAATGGTGGTATATCCATACAATAACTTATTATTCAGCGAGAAAAAGAAATGCGCTATCAAGCATCAGAAACACATAGATGAATCTTAACTGCATCTTGCTAAGTAAAATAAACCTATCTGAAAAGGCAACATACTAAATGAATTCAGTTATATGATATTCTTGAAAAGGCAAAGCTATGGAAAATGTGTAAAAATTAGTGATTACCAGGAATTGGTGTGGAAAAAATGATGCTTACATAGATAAAGCAAAGGGATGTTAAGGCAATGAAACTATTCTGTGTAATACTGTAATGGTGAGTAATGGCACTATGGATTTGCCAAAACTCATGAAACATTACAGTATAAAGAGTAAATTTTAGCTTATTGTGAATGTTTAAAAAATAATTTAAGAGGTCAGAGGATCGCAGAATAAAATGCAGAATATGACCAAAACACCAAACTGTATTTTAAATATATGAAATAATCTCATTGAAGGGTATGGGTTGAAATTTGCTAGCCTAAGTAACTTTGAAATTACGGGAGTCTGTAAGACTAAAGACAAAAACAAAACAAAACAAAACAAAAAACCAAATAACTGTATAATCATTGTTAATAAAATGGTTTCTCATAATGGTACAGGTTAACAGTTCTGATGGTGCTATATGTGCATATATGTAGCATGCACATGAATTGAGCAATTAAATAAATGGACGATGGGTTGTTGAACGAGGATTCTCACTGCTGGAACGGGAGGTTACAGAAAAGCAAGAGAAGTGGTCTAAATTGATCCATATCACGATGAAAATATTAATATGAACTGGCTTTTAGTTTAATATAGATTCATAAGGTTACATATAAAATATTTACATATCTGTGTCTACACAAATATTAACAGGCACATACGCATATCTTGGGTCTGCCCCACTGCTTCTAGGCCCTCTAGCAATGAGTATATCCAGAACTCAGATCTTGGTATCTTTCTTCAACAAAAGGATCCAAGCATAACTGGAGAAATGCCTAATTACAGGGCTGTGGTAAGGAATATTCAAGATAATACTGTAGCCTCTGGTGCGAAGTCATATTGACAGTATGGATCTTTGATATGGTTGGATGAAAATGGTGCTTTACCTCTCTTATTCCCCAAAACATGTAACACAAATCTAATCTGAGAAAAATATTATACAATCCCTATTAAAGTATATTATACAAAATATACTTTATATTTTGTGCAATATACCTAATCAGAGTCACATGAGATTCACATGAGAATCTCAATCACATGAGATTGAAGACTACTGTTCTAAGAGAAGGAACTCAGGAATGGAAAACCAAACATTGTATGTCCTCACTGACATGTGGGAGCTAAACTATGAAGATGCAAAAGCGTAAAAATAATACAACGGACTTTGGGGTCTTTAGGGAAGATTTGGAAGTGGCAAGGGATAAAAGACTGCAAATACGGTGCAGTGTATACTGCTCGAGTGATGGGTGCATCAAAATCTCACAAATGACCACTAAAGAACTTACTCATGTAACCAATGCCACCTGTACCCCAATAATCTATTGAAAAATACAAAATAAATAAATAGAAAAATGCGAGGAGAAAGCTTCATGATGCTGGTCTTTGGATACAACCCCAACAGCACAGGCAACAAAAGCAAATATAGACAAATGGGATTATATAAAACTAACAAGCGTCTGCAGAGCAAAATAAGCAATCGACAAAATAAAGAAATAACCTATAGAATGGAAGAAAATATTTGCAAGCTGTATATTCGATACAGGGTTCATAGGCAAAATATAAAAGGAACTCAAACAACTCAACAGCAAGAAAGCAACCTCATGAAAACATTTAACCTGAATAGACATTTCTGAAGAGACATGCAAGTGGAATCTAAAAAGTTACTCAACATCACTAATTATCAGGGAACTGCAACTTAAAGCCACAATAAGTTGTCACCTCCCACCTATTAAAATAACTACTATGAAAAAGGCAAAAGATAAGTTTTGTCAAGGATTTTGAGGAAAGAAAACTCATGCATATTGTTGGTGATAATATAAATTAGCACAACCATTATGAAAAACAGTGTGGAGGCTCCTCAAAAAATTAAAACTGGAGCTACCATATAATCCAATAATCTCACTACTGGGTGGCTCACGCCTGCAATCCCAGCACTTTGGGAGGCTGAGGCGGGTGGATCACCTGAGGTCAGGAGTTTGAGACCAGCCTGACCAACATGGCAAAACACCATCTCTACTAAAACTACAAAATTAGCCAAGTATAGGGGCACATGCTTGTAATCCCAGCTACTTGTGAGGCTCAGGCAGGAGAACCCGGGAGGTGGAGGTTTCAGTGAGACAAGATCAACCCATTTGCCTCCCAAAGTGCTGGGATTTCAGGCATAAGCCACCACCACACCAAGCCAAGATTGCATTTTGATTTGGTTTTCAGCTTGAATGTAATTGGTGTATAGAAATGCTACTGATTTTTCTACGCTGATTTTATATCCTGAAATTTTACTCAAGTTATTTATCAGGTCTAGGAGTGTTCTGGAGGAGTTTTTAAAGTTCTCTAGGTTCAGGATTATATTTTCAGTAAACAGAGATAATTGGACTTTCTCTTTTTCTTTTTGGATGTCTTTCATTTCTCTCTCTTGCTTCATTGCTCTGGCTAGGGATTCCAGTACTATGTTGAATAGGAGTGCTGAGAGGGGACATCCTTGTCTTGTTCCAGTTTTTAGGGGAATGCATACAACTTTTGCTAGTTTAGTATGATATTAGCTGTGGGTTTGTCATAGACGGCTGTTACTATTTTGAGCTATGTTCCTTCAATTCCTAGCTTGTTGACTATTTTTGTCAGGAAGGGATGTTGGATTTATTGACTGTTTCTTCTGTGTCTATTGAGATGATAATAGGGTTTTATTTTTAATTCTATTTATGTGGTGAATCACATTTATTGATTTGTGTATGTTGAACCATCCTTGCATCAAGGTATAAAGCCCACTTGATGGTGGTGAATTACCTTTTTGATGTGCTGCTGGATTCAACAACCAATTTTCTTAATGATAATGGGAGTTGAGGAACTCATTAACTATAGCAACTGGGATTAAACACATTTTTTACAGTTCTCAAATACCTCTAAAAGCCATTTTCTTGGATATAGGTGAGAGGAGTAAAACCTTCTCTGAAAGAGACAATGGAAAGATAAAGACAATATTACAGGTTTTCTCGTAAAGGAAAACCAAGACATTAACAATTCACATGTCCTCATTTGCCAAATACCTTATAAAAAGGCAGCATCACACTATTGTAGACTCTTGGTTTGTCATTTTCTTCATCCTATCAGTAGAAAGGCAATTTTGCATTAGTTTAAGGAATCTGAACACAAATATGAATTGCCTTATAGACCATGATCTTTCTTTTAAAATATTGGCAGAAACAGAAAAATTCTCTGTTAAATAATTTATTTTAAGGAAATATTGCTGAAGGAAAATATAAATAATATCAACTGTTTGATTGTGCTTTGCTCTTTTTTTCTGGGAAAAGTAAGACAAAAAGTAATACAGCGTTAATTCAAACAGCAGAGATAATATCTCTGACTGCACATTTTTCTTACACTTCTATTTAATGTTTACACATATTTTAACTACATTTTATTGACAAATACAAGGAGATGTTTTAATAATGCTTTTAGTTTTATAACATGTTTTTCCTGGTGACACTGAAGAAAAAATTTTAGATATATTAATTAGAATAAGTCATTTATATATTTCATGTAAAATTAATTTCATAGTTGAATGTGGTTTTCAGAAAGCATCTTAATTTATAGCTATCTGTATGTTATAAATGAATTTATAATCTATTTTGCCTTTATATAATAAACAATAGTGATTATTAATTTACCTAAAATTTAGTTACATAGCTGAGAGATCAAACACTTTCTATATAGTTTAAAAGAGTTAAATCTTGGTTTTTAGGCTAATTACATAAAGAAGTGTTGATGATATGTAACTATATCTAAATAAAGGAATGAAATAAGGAGTTGAGAAAGAGTTTATGTAGAGAAGGGTAGAGAGTTTTTCATTCAGCTTTACCTTCTGGGGTACATTTTTTATATAATCACATTCATTTATTTAAAGAAAAGATCATCTTCTGGATCATGTTCTTGAAGGCTTGCTTCACTTGCTGATTTCTTAGCGTGTATATGAAGGGATTCAAGACAGGAGCCACTGAGGTATTGAGCACAGCTACTCCTTTGCTTAAAGTCACCCTTTCTCTGGCAGAAGTCTTAACGTACATGAAGATGCAGCTACCGTAAGAGATAGAGACAACTATCATATGGGAGGAGCAAGTGGAAAAGGCTTTTTTCCTTTGACTCACAGAAGGAATTCTCAGAATTGTCCGGATGATGTTTGTGTAGGAGAGAATAACTAATGTCAAGGTGACCATCAATGTTATCACAGCTAAAAAAAATGCCATGAGTTCTAGAAAGTGAGTGTTTGTGCAAGAAAGCTGCAGAATTGGAGAAGAGTCACAAATAAAATGATCGATTATATTGGACGCACAGAAATTCAACTGCAGCAGAAGCATTACTGGTGGAAAGATGATCAGAAACCCTGCAAGCCAGGAGCTAAAGACAAGAAGGATACAAACCCTGGTGCTCATGATGCTTGTGTAATGAAGAGGTTTGCAAATGGCCACGCAGCGGTCATAGGACATGGCAGCCAGAAGGTAAAATTCTGTCACCCCCAAGAAGATGAAAAAAAATAGCTGAGCCACACATCCGTTATAAGAAATGGTTCTGTCTCCTGTCACGATGGTGACAAGGAATCTGGGAATGCAGACAGATGTGAATGAAATTTCCAGGAATGAGAAGTTCCGAAGGAAGAAATACATGGGAGTCTGTAGATGGAGATCTGTAAGGGTGAGGGTGATAATGATCAGGTTCCCAGTCACACTTAACATGTAGGTAACAAGAAGAAATATGAAAAGTACAAGCTGCCACTGTGGGTCACTTGTCAACCCAAGAAGAATAAAGTCTGTTACTGCTGTTGAATTTCTCATTTTTTTTCTTTAGAAAAGTGTTCCGTATTTTATCTGTAAAATAGGTGAAGAAACCAGAAATCTATGATATCAGTAAAGAAAATGAATAATTTTTTTCTGTCTAGATCTTTCCATTTGCCATAATGCCTTTCAGGTTCATCCATGATGTCACAAACGGCAGTGTGGCAGTATCTTCTTCTTTTATATGTCTGGATAACCTTCCATTGCATCTAGCTATCCACCTATGCGTCTGTCTATTTAATACATATGTATATATTCAAAGGGTTTAAATGAGTAGTTATTTATGATGAATAAATCTAGAGAGCTAATGTATAGCACAAAGGCTACAGTTAATAATGTATTGTATAAGAAAATAACGATGGGATGTGATAAAATAATTTTGCTTGGATGTAGTAACCCTTTCTCTCTCTCTATATATATAAAATATATATTTATACATACAAATTTTATGTTATATACCTTAAATATATACAATGAAACTAACTGTAGGCTGGGCGTAGTGGCTCATGCTTGTAATCCCAGCACTTTGGGAGGCTGAGGCATGTGGATCACCTAATGTCAGGAGTTTGAGACCAGCCTTGCCAACATGGTGAAACCCTGTCTTTACTAAAAATACCAAAAATCAGGGGAGCATAGTAGTGGGCACCTGTAATCCCACCTCTCAGGAGGCTGAGGCAGGAGAATTGCTTGAACCTGGGAGGAGGAGATTGCAGTGAGCTGAGATTGCATCATGGCATTCCAGCCTGGGCAACAAGAGTGAAACGCCATCTAAAAAAAAAAAAAAAAAGCCAAAAATCAAAAAACAAAACCTAACTGTAAAAAAAAAGAGCTTTAAAAGACCTAATTGTTGCTTTTTGCTTATAGAGAAAAGCAGTTTTGTAGTACATAGATAACAAACACATTTTTAAAACTCTGTTATTTGTTACCTCATAAATTAATTATTTCTGTATATTTTTCATTATATTTTTATACACTTCAGAATAAATCTGTCTTCTAAATGTTTCATCATATTCCCTGAAAACAAGAAAAAAGAAATTAAAACTTCTGAGATTAAGACATTTTGAAATGAAGCCCTTGAGAATTCATGGCCAGCATACTACGGTACTCTGAAAATTTTTTGTTGTTGTTTTCTTCTTCATCTGTTTGTTCTTTTTCTATTTTGAATAAGCATCTCTTTCTCCTCCCTCATTCAAAGTTTTATAATCTACAAAGACAACTCAGTCATCCAGAGACATGTCTCTGATAATGGTATACAGAATGGTTAGTGGGCAGAAGAGTAGACTCAGTCTAATATTAATGTTTTTACTGCAAGACATTGTAGTTTTAATTACCAATCTGATATAATGGTCTCTTGTAAATATACTCTCCTGAATATATTTCTGTTTACTACACACTTATCATGAGTCTACTCTCTGATATAAAAAACAGCACTTAAAGAAAAAGTGCTCATTTTATTTGTAAACTGTAAGTGCCCTTATTTTTCTTATTTCTAGAATGATACGGTGCTTTTCCACAACATTGCCGATATTCTCCCTGAGGAATCATGAGTGGCATAGTTTAACATTCAAGGTATTTTTTAGGAGGCAAAAATTATTATTGTTTTCTTTCTTCCCAATCTTAACTGCTGATATCACTCGTGATGTAATATAAAATTTGATTACTTGTTTGTTCATGTTAAAAGTTATTATTTGCTAAATATGCCATTATCTAAGTCTGTTATACCTCAGTTTTTTTCTATATTATTCATAGGTGTCCGAGCTATGGAATTGAATAACAATTTATCTGAATTAGCCAACTAATTTAACATGTGAATAAACTTATCCCAAATTTTTATTCATTAAAATTTCTGGGAGGAATATAACCCCATTTTCCATTACCTAGTCTTTTTGTGGTCATATGATATGCAGCTTTTTGTCTTTTGCTTTTATCTGATGGGTGCTAATCTTGGCTATGTATAATATTTACACTGTGCAAAACTGCAAAACAAAGTATATCTGCTCACTAGGAAAGCACATGAAATCAACTATCTTGAATTGTGTACAAAAATGATCTCATGTTTTTTTGATATTGGTTGTATTATAAATCATTATTACCAGATATCTAGATAAGAATACAAAAAATCATGTAGTCCTATCAATCAAAAAATACTTACACTATAATGGGCAAAAATATTGCATGAAACTTTTGAGGTAGCATATTCTTTACATTGTCTTTTCTTTATGTATTTCATTTAAATTGTGTGGTTTAATTTTATTTACACATAATGTGAAAACTGAAATTATATAAAACATAAATATAAGATATTAAAGTGAAAATTATATTCCTGAAAAAACATACTTACTTTTGTGGTAAATATGAATGGTTTAGTGTATCTTATTCATTGCTTCAACATAAATGCTGTTGGATTTTTCAAGAGCTTTGCAATCTGTTTTTCCTCTGTCATCTTGTATTTGTAACAAAATATCCAAACTATTGATGATAAAGAACAATTTCAAGAGCTTCCTTATAACGTTTACAAGACGGGCATACATAAATACATTTTTATACATCAACCCAAATTTCACCAAGGATCTGAGGTCTCAGGATATCCTACCTATTGCCACTTCAAAAAGTATTATCTTGATATAAATTTTAGTTGAAGCGAAGGCTAATGTAGTGTCTTTCCAAGCTTGATGGATAAGAAGAAATAATCTTCTGTGCAGAAGCAATGTTATTCAAGCTAGCCATGATTTTATCTGCTCTGTTTACAATGGACTCAGGGGGATTAGCTAAATGAATAAAAGGCACCATTAAGATTGGTGTTCTTATGACGTCAACCACTAAATAATAGTCCAAATTGGTATACAATTTAGAATAAAATATTTAGGTGATAGAGTATCCTGAAATTAGAACGGAAAAATATATAAAATAGTTTATATTTTTATAATAATCTAAGATGTCAGTAATAGAAAAAATAAATAATGAAGTAAAAATAAAAAAGATCAGTAGTCTTTAAATGGTAAACCACTAAACTGTGAATGAGTTGATTTTCTATTTTAGGGAAATGTTAAGAATTTATCCTGATGTTTTAGAATGGGCCAGTGGTCTCCATTATTCCACATCATAAAAGGTGTCAGATTTGTGTTTAAGGCTTTAAATTTTCCCATTGACTAATAATATAGAAAACCAGATTGTGATTATAATCATTAACATTTATTTATTCAATATTTACCTTTTAAAACTTGTTATGTGTTGGACTCTGCCTTAGGTTGTGAGAATGCAGAGATGATAAAGACAGCTCTTTGCATAATTTTTACTTATTGCAGAAAAGTGTGAAAATTCTACATTATTTTTGAAGCTTCAGAGTCCCTTTGAAATCAGCCTTATTGTTTTATAGAATTTATATTTATGATTTCTTTGGAATAAACATAGAAATTGACCCTCCTAGTTTTAAAACTTAAGAAGGTTACAATAGTCTTATCTGAATTCCTTTCTCAGAAAATCAACCATCAGTTCTCCCAATAGTACCAAGGAACTGAACCTTGCCAGAAGACTGCATCTGGACAATGAAATGCCAGATCCCTCACTCATCATGATTGCCTAACCAACCACCCCTGCTTTCTGTTATTCAACTCCTCTTCCTTACCCTTCCCTAATTCCAGTTTTCCCACACATGGTTATGTTTCTTCTCTGCCATATAAACCTCTCAATTTCAATGCACTGGGGAGATGGATTTGAGACTGATCTCCTGTCTTCTTGGCTGCAGCACTTGAATAAGCCCTCTTCCCTGACAATTCTTGTTGTCTCAGTGATGGGCTTTCTGTGCAATTGGCAGCAGGACCTAGACCAAACCCATGGAGTTTTAGTAAAAGCTTCTTCAAGTCCAATGGAAGCAATATTCTCCTACATATGTCAACTTATTATTCACCACTTTGATCTGAAAAGACATTTATAACAGGCTCTTTATATTATTATTTTGAAGCCTATATTTAGTTGGTATTTAATTTAGGAGTTCTGTAAACCATACAAATAGCTCAAACTAAATGGAGATTGGAATTTAAGGATCTTAAGAAGGTGGATACTTTCTGAACAAATATATTAAGATAATTTTTACTGTTTCCTTGGAAGACAAAGTTACACAAAGTGTAAAATCACTACAATAAAGAAAGGATTAAGCAATACTAAATGCATGTTGAAGAAAAAATTATTAAAGGATAACAGTCATTTTAAACTAGAAGTATATTAATTTATCAATGAACAAAGTAAAAAACTTAAGTAATATGCCACAAACATGCTCATGTTTAATTACATTATTGCAACCATGTTTATATGATTTTCTCTATAAGCCAAAAATATTACTTGAAATTATATATTATGAAGAACCTGCTATTAAATAAAGACAAGTGGGAAAGTACTTTCATGTATATGTCCTCATCTTAACTTGATAATATCTGCAAAGACCCTATTTTCAAATGAGGTCATATCCACAGATTCCAGGTGGACATGACTTTTTGAAAAGGATTATCAATCTAGTTCTCTACCTAAAACAAGTATTTCTAATAACAATTTTAAACAATGACATATATCTCCAGTGAGTACAACAAAAGTATTTTAAAATTTTTACATGTCCATTTATATCAATATTTTCAGTAATGTATTGTAGACCAATGTATAGATTGTTAAAATATAAGTAATTAAATCTGTTAAATTAAAATTTAATAAATTAAGAATAAATTACTTTTCAAAAAACATTTTTGTAAATAAAAATGCATTGAAGACTGAAGATTATTTTAAAGCTATGATATGTCATAGTTTGCTAGACATAGAGTTTACTAGTAATAAAATCTACTTGTTAGTATTTTAGTTTTAGTTGACTTCAAAATTCACACCTGGGATTATATTTTTTTTCTACTGGTTAAAGTGGTACTATTTATCAGTTAATATCTGATAGGCATAGTAAAGGAAATAAAATATATGAACATTTAGTATTTGTCTTTGTTATGCAAAAGACAGTAAAACCTAATAAAATGAATATGTAAAACTAAAAAGAAACAAGAGAGAAATAAAAAAAATGGTAAATAAAATTTATCTATAGGATATTAATATATTTTTTCTCTTTAGTGTATCTAATTTATGTAATTTTAATCTTCTGTAGTAAACAAAGCAACATTTCTTAGTATTCCATTGGCTTCTCTGCCAAACTGATACGAGCATAATGGCTTATAAAATATTTTCTCTTAGTATGGTTGCATTTCTCACATACCTCTATTTTGAAGGACACAAAGTAAGTTAATTATCTGGGTGGAAATAGAAAATTTCCAGGAAATGTAATACGATATTTTTATCTATGTTTATATTAGTGATGAAATAATTAATCTAAAAATCCATAAATTTTTTTTTTTTGAGGTGGAGGATTCTGTTACCCAGGCTGGAGTGCAGTGGAGCAGTGGAGCAATCTTAGCTCACTGCAACCTCCACCTCCCAGGTTTAAATGATTCTCCTGTCTCAGCTTCCCGAGTAGCTGGGATTATAGGTGCCTGCCACCATGCCCAGCTAATTTTTGTATTTTTAGTAGAGATAGGGTTTCACTATATTGTTCAGGCTGGTCTCAAACGCCTGGCCTCAGGTGATCCAACTGCCTTGGCCTCCCAAAGTGCCGGGATTACAGGTGTGTGCCACCGTGCCCAACCTCCACAGAGTTTTAAGGAGATAAATACTCAGAATTTATAGAGGATTTTCTTATGCAATAAAATATTTACAAAGAAATTTAAAAACTATGATTATATATATGCATATTTATATATGGAAAAGTTAAAGAGTTACATTGTATATTTACAGATTTATTCTATAGTTTGACTTCTCTGTGTTTATATTTATTGAAAAGTAATTATAACCTAAAAAGGCACTACGTCAGTGACTAAAATCTGTAGTTTGAAATCTTGGCTCAGCTTGACTTGGAAAATTGATTCTGCAAGGTATGTTTATGAGACAGTCTTATTGTTAATCCTACAAAGGAAGTATTCCTCTAGACCCTATTATGAAAATTGCTCTTGGTTTCTGTAAGATAAGTATTACTGAATGATGCCACTGCAAACTGTGTTAAAACTATGAGCTTATCAGAAATCAAGTGATGATGATGTCTGTGTAAGCTAAATCATTTTTCATATACAAGCAGTCAATGGACATATCTGAATAAGAGGAAAATGGCATAGCCATAGAGTGCATCATTTTGTGAAGTCATTAATGGTTACCAGGATGGTTCATTGCATTTACGAAGATAAAATTAAGCATCAGGTTTTGTTTAAAATGTTTTATTTTACAATAGTTTTAAACATAGATCAGAATTGCAAAAAATAGTACAGTGAGTTCCTGTAAACATTTTGTTCAACTTCTACTAAATAAAAACTCTTATGTAACCATAGTATAATTATCAGACTAAGAAATTAACTTTGAAATAATGCTACTAGCTGAACTACAGACTTTATTTGGATTTCATCATTTTTTCTATTACTGTCTTTATATATCTGTGAATCAAATCCCAAATCTGTATTACATTTAAATACCATGTTCTTTAGTTTTTTTTTTTCAATCTGTAAATGTTTCTAAGTCTTTGAGGGAAATGCTTTGGTAGCATGCAAATATCCACTTTCTTTTTAAGCTTCCACCCACGAATTTTAACACGCTACAATAATCTTGCCTGAAGCAATCAATGTGTTTTTTATATGGTGTTTTTATATTTCCCTCCTTTCTTTTATATCTATTAACTGGATATAAAAGAAATGAGATATATTGGATATATTGTATTTCTCTCATTTCTTTTATAGCTATTAATTCTTTTATATCTATTATCTATTAATTTATTTTATATCTATTATTTTTTGAGGAGAAAGAATTATCCCCTTTCCACTGTTTAACTATTCAATCATGTATTTATAACTATGCATTAATAAATATTAATTTTTAGTTTATATGATTTATTTTATTTTTCAAATTCTCCAGTTTGAAAGAACATTGGCTTTTCTTTCAGGTTGGCTCTCAAGTCCTTTCAATCTGACTCTACTTTTTTTTTTTTGAGGTGTTCTTAGGACCTGTCAGTGGACAGAGATGGGAAATCTATGTATACGCACTAATACATACATGCATTTATGTATCAATATATTTATGTATACATACATATACGTACACATATGGAGAGTGTCGATTCTCATTATTTGTTGTAATTATGTTCCACTTATGTAATAATTCCAATTATGTAATTATGTGCTGTTCCACATAATTACAACAAATAATGAGAATCGACACTCTCCATATGTGTACATATGTGTAATTATGTGGAACATAATTACAACAAATATTCTCCACAAACACTGAAATATTCTCCACAAACACTGAACTCTTGCTACTAGAAGAAACAGAGGTTCAGATTTCTGCAAGCCTCTGGTCACAACATTTTCATCGATCAAAATCATTTGTTGTTATATAGGTCATTTCTAATTTATGTTATATAGGTTAGTTTACCAACATCCTTATGAAAGAGTCCAATCTTCTCAGGGTTGAAAACCTGCTCTTCTATATAACCCTTTTCCTATATGACACATAGTAGGTATTTAAAAAAAAAATTCCGTAGCCTCCTCATCTGTAGAAACTGCCTCACTTGCAGTTTTTATTATTATTTTTTTTAAACTTTTATTTTTGGTTTGGGGGTACATGTGAAGGTTTGTAACATGGGTAAACACACGCCATCGGGATTTATTGTACATATTATTACCTTACCCAAGTATTGAGCCCAATACTCAATAGTTTTCTTTCTGCTCCCCTCCCTCCTTCACCATCCCCCATCAAGTAGACCAGTGTCTGTTGTTCTCTTCTTTGTGTTCATGAGTTCTTATCATTTAGCTTCCACTTATAAGTGAGAACAAGCAATATTTGGTTTTCTGTTCCCGTGTTACTTCACTAAGTATAATAGCCTCAGCTCCATCCATGTTCCTGCAAAAGACATGGTATCATTCTTTTTTATGACTGCATAGTATTCCATGGCATATGTGTACCACATTTTCTTTATCCACTCTGTCACTGATAGGCATTAGTTTGATTTCATGTCTTTGCCATTATGAACAGTGCTGCAATGAACATTTGCGTGCGTGTATCTTCATGATAGAATAATTTATATGCCTCTGGGTATACACCTAGGAATGAGATTGCTGAGTCAAATGGTAGCTCTGCTCTTAGGTCTTTAAAAAAAGTCCCTATACCGCTTTCTACAATGATTGAACTAATTGATACTCACACCGAAAGTGTATAAGTTTCCTTTTTCTCCACAACCTTGCCAGCATCTATGATTTTTTGACTTTCTGATAATAGCCATTCTGACTGATGTGGGATAGTATCTCATTGTGGTTTTGATTTGCATTTTTCTAATGATCACTGATACTGAACTTTTATTCATATGCTTGTTGGCCACATGTATGTCTTGTTTTGAGAAATAGCTGTTCATGTCTTTTGACTCCTTTTTAACGGTCACCTGCAATTTTTACACCTTATCACTTTCTGAAACAGGTAAGCCAATAAGCACTAGCTGCAAAGAGTTTAGCATTTTCCTAACCTTAGGTAACATAATCATAAATTTTCTTGGTTTTCAGCCTTACAGCAATGCTGTCCCTATGTTTTTCTTAAAAAATAATTTTCATCTCATGAAATCACAAATTTAACTGCTTTTCATCTATTCCATAGCTTCTGCACATACTAAAGATGTTACTTTAGCACTTTTAGCAGAGGCCTCACAGGCAGATTGGTTAATTTTCTGTCCTTTTTATGGATGTACAGTATTATTCATTCATTAACATTGAACTTATGGCCAACAATCTTATAATTCATGCCTCAAGAAAGCCTAGCTAACATGCATTTTCTCTTGCTTTTAAGAAACTTAGCATTTTAGTACTTTGCTTGGTGGACATTTTAAGCAGTGAAATCACCAATTTAAGAAAACCCCACAAAAATGTGGCACTGAATAGACCATGAGAAGGGCACTTTTTAAAGGAATGGGAGCTGAAACAAAAGGACAGAGCATTGTCTAGTTTAAATTTCAGCAGGCAACGTGCAAGATGCCTAACTCTTTTTTGTTTTTTTTTTAGTTAATGATTAAGTTGGGTAGCCAGAAGCATGGTGCTTCTTCTGATGAGGGCCTCAAGAAGTTTGCATTTATGGTGGAAGGTGACGTGGAGCTATCATGTCACATGATGAGAGCAGGAGCAAGAGAGGGAAGAGGTGCCACACACTTTTTTTTTTCTTTTTTGAGATGAAATCTTTCTCTGTCACCAGGCTGGAGTGCAGTAGCTCGATCTGGGCTCACTGCAACCTCTGACTCTCTGGTTCAAGCGATTCTTCTCCCTCAGCCTCCCAAGTAGCTGGGACTACAGGCATGCACCACCACACGCAGCTAATTTTTGTAATTTTAGTGGAGACGGGGTTTCACCATGATGGCTGGGATGGTCTCGATCTCCTGACCTTCTGATCCACCTGCCTCAGCCTTCCAAAGTGCTGGGATTACAGGAGTGAGCCACCACACCTGCCCCAGTGCCATACACTTTTAAACAACCAGATCTCTCATGAACCGAGTAAGAACTCACTTATCACCTAGAAGGTGGTGTTAAGCCATTCATGAGTGATCCACTACCCATGAAACAGTCCACTCCCACCAGGCACCACCTCCAACATTGGGAATCACATTTCAACATGAGATTTGGAGGAACAAACATCCAAACTACATCACTGCTACATGAAAAAGAGGATGTAAAATTAGCAATTAACGATTTACTGCCAGGAAGCTGATTTTTGGTTTCCCTCTCTAGCACATGAGCTATAACAAAAGTTTAGCATTGGTCTCTGCTATTGGCAGGTTTGGTATCCAGGTAACTCATAGATAAATTTAATCCTTGTCCGCACAGCAACATTTTTTATGAGTCTATTCATCAAATATTTATGTAAATGATTCAAGGAAATGAAAAGCCTTTCACAAAATGAGTAATCTTATCTTCCTGGTTATTATAAATCTCCTCTACAGGTGGTTATTTTGGTAAAAGGTTACATGAAAAGCAAACACCTAAATATTCTGGTCTCACTGTATGACGCTTACCCAAGTACTGTTCTCCTAAAACTCTTTAATACAGATACTTCAATCTTTCTCTCTAGGCCCCTAGTTACCCAACATATCAGTAACTAATATCCATAATTCAGTTTGAAATCTTATATCCAGCCAGCTATAAGTTCTTGGCCACAAAGACAACTAGACATATCAGTTGAATTTCTTCCACTGAAAAAAATATTTTATTCTAACTATGATTTGGGGCCATGCCTGGGTCGGGACGCAATGATTTAGTAGACCGTATGCAGCTAGTTGTAATATAAGATGCAGAATTATCTGATACCAGCTTCAGGTCTTTGCAAACTGACCATGAGATTCACTGCATGCAGGAGATGAAACTACGAAGTGTTGTCTAAGAGGTCACGGGACACTTTCTGCTTCACAGAAGGTGCTCTTGTTCTGGAATCTGATTTGAATATGGATTGGATTAAAGTCTGTGACTAATCATGATCACTCAAGTCAGGCTTCCGTTTCTAAGACCTACTAATATTATTATTATTGAATAAGAATTACCACAGTGTGCTGCCCATTTATTATTTACTAGATTTTTGTGGTTAACTTTCTATAACAATGGTAAATCTTGCTGGGTTATTTTTCTGACCCTCTGATGTACTTCTGGAGGTTGTACTAATCGTGTCACTTTGCTCCTGGGAGTTGCAGTGTAGCTTCATTTTTCTCATTTTGAGATTTAAGGTATTTCAATAGCAGCACCTTCCACTTCCATCATCAGCCTCATTTCTCCTTTTCCTCAGCTTTTAAAAAAAGACTTTTTAAAGATACTTCTATTTGTTTTAAGTATATAACTGGAAGGTTAACGAATAGCTTGAACATAATGAATGAACTCCAACATACCTATATCATCAATCTATTAATTCAAAACTCAACTTTATATTAAGGAATTTTTAATATTTCAACTTATTTTGTTACAAGTTAGCTTCGAGTCATCAGTTTATTAATCATTTGTGATTCCGGTAGAATCTCTTCCACATACTAAGGTGGCATAACAATTTCAGAATTTCTGCTACACGTACTCATTTCAATAAATTCGGCTCACTTTAAAATGTCTTCTTCCTTAAACATGTCTCATGAAGTATTCATCTCAATATAATTAGCTATATTTATGTTAAGGCAAACTAGCAAAACTGTGTAAAACTTTAATTTGTAAAACTTTCCCTTCTGAGTTTGTATGGCTTATCAGCTCTCAGATAATATCTGACTCTGATACATGTTATGAGTCTGGAGATAGTCTAAGAATGGTGAATACAGACCTAAGGATAAATTTAAAACTAACACCTACAGGTCAGGTAACTACAGGGTTTCTAAACGATGTGTAGCCAGCTTCATGAGGCAGAGAAATATGGATCCTTGTATTGACAAGGGAAACTGGTGGTGCTTTCAAATTCAGGCACTCAAAATCTTCTGAAACTAGTCTTTTATTCCAATTCTCAATCCCAACTCTTTCCCAGTCAATACGCTTACATTTACATAGGTGTAGACGTTGTGAATTAAATCAACTTTGTAATTAAGGAAACTTAGGATCAGGATTTAATATTGGCTATGTCATCTCTACAGTTATGAGATAATTGAAACATTAAAGTCACATTTTCTTTCTCTAAGCTCTTTAACGCATTTGGAAGCACAGCCTAATGCATAAGTCATGAGCCTCCATGAGAACGGTTCCCCAGAAATTTAGCACTATTGCTGCAAGCTTTAGGGTCACCTGCATCAGCAACATAGACGACTAACTGAGTTAAAAGTTCTTTTATAAATGTGTTGGATTGGTAGAACCAAATCACATTGCAACTGAAAATGTGGTGCTTACAGTCTCTGCACACAGATAGGCATATTTGACGGTATTTGAAAGATGCCAAATGAGCAAATACATAACATTTTTAGAGTAATAATATCCAAAAGAGAAATTTAAATAATTTATACCAATAAATTAACTAAAATTTACTGTAACGCTCAACTTACAGATGAGAAAACTGGGATGCTTTAGTTGTAATTAAGGGAATTCCACATAATATACTGTACAAGGCAGTTGTCCTATTGACATTCTTGTGCCGCATAAAGCTGAATTATTTTTGAATAAATTGTATGTGGATGATTGTATGTTATTAAACTAAAATTAGCGTTATAGTAGTAGTAATAGTCACACTTTATTAAGTGTTTGGAAGGTATCAGACATGTTTGCAGGCATTTTTTAAGTATTGTTTTAATAAATATTCATGACTACTCTGAGAAGATTACTTTTATTCTCCTAATTTTCATACAAGGAAATTGAGTCATTGGGAGTTTCCCTAATTTTCCCAAGGTCACACAAATAGACTGTGATTTCTGAGATTATATAGAGTGAATGAGGGAGTTCAGAAGCTGCTACTCATACTTGAATAACTCCACCTCACAGAAGTCATTGTTATCAAGGAATGATACAGAACTTCCCTAAGTTAGTAATATTGTTGAGTATTAATGTACTATTTCACTATTGTGTATATGAAAACATTTGAAGTTAAGAAAACTCCAAAAGTGTGATAGCCATGGATATCTGATCATAGAAGTCTATCTAGTAGCTTAATGAGTAAGTGTTTTGTCCCAGATGTGTCCACAGTGGAGATCCTGGGAAGCAGACCTAAAATCAGTGAGAGTTTCAGTTGGGTGAATAAGGAGTTTAAGAGGTGGCTAGCATTGTTGATGGGATATAGTGATTTGTATCCACAGTTCTGAAAAGCAGGAAGTCCTAGAAAGCCCTGATGTAAAAACTTGTTTCAAAAAGATGTCAGAGCAGAGCAATGATAATTTAAAGGTAAAATATATTGATAGTGTAAATAGAAAGTAGATATTTTGAGACTTTCATCCATTTGTTGATTAATAACAAATATTTTACTGAATTGCTACACTGCAATAAACCCTTTAGTAGGCAATAATGAACAAAATGTTACCTTTGCTTAAAGAATGTTTATGAGTTATTAATAGAGATTGCCAAGAAAAATAAAGTTCTAGTACATTGTGAAAATTGCTATCATATGGATAGGCACACTTCTCCATTCCAAGATGCTTATGTGATCATATGTGACCATAAAATATAGCAATAAAAATCCAATTATATAAAGGGGCAAAAAGAAAAAAAAAAGCAACTTGAGCTTTGGAAATTTAGCACAAGAGACCTACCATCAGAAAGAGATGTAGGACATAATGAACATAATCCTTTATTATTTGAGGATACAAAGGTTGGCTGTGACCTAAATCAGTTGGATGGAGAATGACTAAGTAATGTCTTTGAGTGAGATAATAAATTATCAACCACAAATTCTATAGCTATGGTTGACGTCGGTGGTGTGGATAATTTGGTGTTCAATCAAAAAATAATAGTCTTGCTCATAAAACACTAAAGAAAATAGGATACACAGAAAGTACACCACAGTTATCATGCAGATATATATTATATATGAAACTAGGAACAGAAGAGTTGGAGGACTCTGAGTGTCCTTGGCCAAAGTGTTTTCTTTGTTGTCCAAGAGATGTAAGTTTAATTCCAAAAAAGTAATTGCTTCTTGAATGTTTAATTTTCAGAGTATGATAATTTGGAAAGAAATCCCCATAAGCCAAGCTTGGCATTTTTGATGGCTCACTTAGTACTTTTATGAAGGAATAAATGATATCATAGTACTTACTCTGAAATTCTAAGATTCCCTTGGATATTTTTATTTTGCAAGGTTTCTCCCCTCGACCAGGAGTTGCTACAGTGTCTTATTTGCTGGGACATAGCCCTATTTTGAATCACTGTTCTGACATGTATTGACCATACGTGATTACTTATTTCTTATGACTCTTCATGCTTCATTCTTTAGAAGGAGGAGAAAAAAAAATCTGCTTAAAGTGACTGTTAAAATCTTAGAGGGATAGATAAAGAATTTAATAGAGTTTAGAACGTGATATTCTCATGACATAATTGGGCAATTGTTTTATAGCATTATGTTGCTTTACATGATAAATTGGACTAATAAAATTAGTGATTTCATGAAAAGCATACAAAAGGAATCAATTGCTATTTGTTGCTATTTCATCATAATTCACGATACAATTCTTCCTTCACTTTTACAACTCCATGTTATTTGCAATCATGATTTTTTTTGCCCACAATATTCATATAATTATATTTCTTATATTTACTGAAAGTCTTTCTTGGATAATGCAGGTGTTGTGAGCAATCCCACCTTTTACATTGATATAGCATGTAGTATATGTTTTTATGAAAAAAATTTTTCTATATGTAAATATCTACCTTTTTAATTGTCATCTGAAATCCCATCAGGTGAAGATAGTATTATTCTATTAACCCAAATGGCTAGCACATACTTGCAATCTAGTTGCTTTAAAAAATGTTTTTAGAATAATATATAAATGTTCATAATCATGTAAGGATTAGGAAGAATTCACATTTGGGAGATTCTTATTCTGTTTACAGAAAACAATGTTCACATACAGATATTGAGTTAGAAACAAATAGTGTATACATAATATTTTATTATTTACCAGCTATTACCTTAGAATATTCAACATGTATCAATTGTTATGGTTTTTCTGTTTGTTTGCGCATGGATTTAAGATGAGAAATAAACCTCAGTGTTTTCTGGATACAAAATAAAAGTGCTTGAAACAGTTTGGCATCGTCTAGAAATCTAGGGCATGGTTGTATATATATAACTTCTTTAAAATAGACTTAGAGCATAATAGATATGGTAAGGTACACACGTCTAACTGAGTAGATGTATTCATGATTAATGATACTGATCAGAGCCACAAAGAGATACTAGGGAGAGTTTTGTCACTGTTTGGAGACCATCATAATCTCATTCTTAGTAACTTAAAAATCAGGAAACAATGCCATTCTTTATAGCACACAAAGTAATCAAGAAAGATAATAAGTGAAAAATAAGGTGACAGCCAAAGATTTTTTCATATGCTTGTGATTTTAGAGTTAAAATGAACACATATTTACCAATTATTGTGAAATTGAAAATAATTCTGCTCAGAGAAAAGGCAGGAAAACTGACATTCTGTCTTTAATCATGGTAACATTACTGACCTATAGGCAGTTTAGATCCAAATTGTTGCATTTATCAAATTAAATTTTAATTATGTGTTGTTTTTCTCACTAGAATTTTAGAAAACTTAGGGTAAGAGCCATCTTTTTTCATCTCTATATTCCCAATGTGTGTCATAAAATACTTAAGTATAACCTGAATGAATTAATTGTACGTTAGAAAGTCCTTTAACAGTTTAAGATGAAGTATTAGTTATTAAAAATGGAAGTCAGTGTTCTCTGTGGGGTTTTGTATAATGCTATTGCTTATGATTTGTGTGGTACCAAGTAGAATTTTAGGACATTATAACAGCAGATTTCATTTCACTTCTCTACTTCCAGCCTACAAATTCCAAAGTTATTTTTAGACTTTCAGATTAAAACTCAGTTCTACACAAGTTGATCTATCACCAGATTACCATAATTCATGCATTTTCCTGATATTATTTTTATTTTCTGTTCTCTGGTTTTGTTATTAATTTTAGAGTTATTTAATCTACCTAAAAATACCTCTGAACAAGAAGAGATAATAATAGTAGGTACCTCATAAAGTTGTTGGCAGAATTAAATGAGCCAAATACATAGAATACAATTAGAATAGGCCTGCAATATAGTAATTGCTAAAAAACTTTAGTTCATCTTCTGCTCTCCTCCTCTTACTACTTCTCCTCATTATTATCATACTTATCATTAATATCATAAAAATGCTGTATACATATGAGTTTCTAGTATTTTAAAATATGTGGATATTTACATTTTATTTTCAAACTCTTGGTGATTGTATTTGATTTGACAGAAATGCCAAGTAGAATCACATTTCCTAAGAACATTCGTATCTAATACCTGGTAAGAATGAATAGTTCCCAGGTCCCCCTCCATCCTGACACTTACATTCATCAAAGTAAATGCGTAGTCTCTTCCAAAGCTAGCCACTCCCATTCAAAAACATATTCATTCACTCAGATTTTCTACTTCATCCAAATACACATGAATAAAATGCTTTAATTTTCAGAAAACTATGAAGCAATATTCAGCTTTATAAAACTTGTTGAATGCAATGAGGTAGAAATTTTAATATAGAAATTAAAAAATGCATGTGTAACTATAACAAAAGAAAGAGTATTGAGAGGATATACGTAATGGAAAGCATTTACTATAACTTGATTTTTTTTAACTTCATTAATACTTTCATTTACCAGAGAAAAACATAGCCTTTTGGATGATGTCCTTAAAGGCTTGCTTCACTTGCTGGTTCCTCAGGGTGTATATAAATGGATTCATCATAGGAGCAACAGAGGTATTGAGAATAGCTACTCCTTTGGTCACTGATGCTCTTTCTTTTGCAGAAGGATTAGCATACATGAATATGCAGCTTCCATAGGAAATGGAAATGACAATCATGTGAGAGGAACATGTAGAAAATGCCTTTTTTCGCTGATTAGCAGAAGGAAGTTTCAAAATCGTCCTAATGATGAACACGTAGGATAGAATGATTAATGCCAAAGTGAAAAGCAGAATTACTATTGCAGAGTAAAAGCCAATCACTTCTAGAAGCCATGTGTCTGAACAGGATAATTGCAATAGGGGGAAATAGTCACAAGCAAAGTGATCAATGACATTGGAGCCACAGTAATCTAACTGGAGAAAAAGAATAACTGGGGGGAAGATATTTAAGAACCCTGCCAACCAAGCACAAAAGACAAGCAATATGCAGACTTTCTTGCTCATGATGGCCATATAATGCAGGGGCTTGCAGATGGCTACATAACGATCATAGGACATGGCTGTTAGAAGGTAAAATTCAGTTATACCCATGAAGATGAAGAAAAACAACTGAGCTGTACAGCTATTGTATGAAATAGTTTTGTCTCTGGTGATAATGGTGGCCAGAAATCTAGGGATACAGACAGTGGTAAAGGTTATTTCTAATACAGAAAAGTTCCTGAGGAAGAAGTACATAGGAGTCTGTAGATGGGAGTCCACCAAGGTGAGCATGATGATGGTCAAGTTTCCAGTGATACTTAATATATACATAATAATTAAAAAGAGAAAAATCACAGTCTGAAATTCTGGGTCATTTGATAGCCCTAGAAGAATGAATTCTGTGGGTACTGTGTGGTTTTTCATTGCTGATCTTTATCTTCCCCCTTTAGAAGAGAAAATGTATGTTCCTCCTGTAGAATGTTAAAAAAATTAAAGCTGTTGGAGATAGGTCGTAATATTTTTTAAATATACAAAATTAATGAATAATCTATAAAATTTTAACCACAGTTCCACATTAGCAATTCTATGTGGTTTCCAGTCTATCTTTCATTCAAGTAACAAATACCATAAGGAGTTAAATATCAGTCTTTCTTCATTAAAAATACATTATTATAGGCCAGGAATGAAAAATTATGATGCTAACATTTAAACAGAAGCCACTTCTTCTAATATTTCTTCAAAATGAATCATCCAGTTACTTTAAAAAACATTTAGCTCCTTTGGCAAAACATATGAAAATATTTTAATTATCTTTTTCTTTTCTCAATATTATGAAAAATCAACCTGGATTGTAGCATAATCTAAATATAGAGTTTAAACATTTACAGATACTATTTAGTTCTATCTTGAAATGTTATTCTTTGAGAAATTCAGTCTTACATACGTTAGGAAACTTGAGGTTAAACAACTAGTCACCATAGTAAACCATCTCACTTTAGAAAAATAATGCATGTCTATTCATGGGAATGCTTTGCTGGCATTGTCTCCTGGTATTACTTACAAATTGGTTGATGCTATCACCTTCCCTGATGCACTTTTTTTTTTTTCTGTTTTAACAAAAAGATAAGAAGAACAATAAAGGAAAACTTCTGTTGCTAAAACAAATAATTGCCTAAAAACATTTTAATTCATATAATACACAATTTGGTATTTTTTTGTTTTGTAGTTTTTTCTTTTTTAAACAATATTGCTATAGCAAAGAAACAAATAGATGGTCAAAATAACACTTACTGGGAAACAGGTATTTCCAATAGCAAATGCCTTTCAAAAAATGCTATTTTTATCACAACATAACATCTAAACTTGTTTAGAAAAATAAACAAACCAAAAGTTACTGCTGTGTTTCTGCTTTGACTCCATTTATAGTCTTCTCAGTAGTAAACAACTGTACAACTTTTACTATTAGAAGGGTTGCAAGCCCACAATCATATGTGCAAATCATCTTTTAAAACATGTAAGTAAAGTGGAATAATGTGTATTAAATGTAAAAGTAACAAACTTCCTCCTTGGTTTTTCTAAATAATTTTATCTCAAATTCTACTGTCTAGCTTTCTTAAATAACCATGTAATTTCAGAGATGGAAAACTGATTTATCAATTTATTTCGTTTCTCTTGTACTTGTAAAACGTATATGGTTATTTAACTTTCTCATGGATTTTAGAAATTACAGTTCTCCTTGATTCTAGACTAGTAATATTTGACCCACAATATCTTTATTTCCTGAGATTATAAAATAGTTGGAACATTGTATTATATTAAAATGAATTCCTGCTTTTCCTCTCTCACATAAGATCCATTTATAAACATAGTTATACCTGGATTGACTGGTAAAGCAGTTTTCCATTTTCTCCTTTCCATGTAATACACAAACACTTTTTAAAACATTCTTCTTTGAATTTATGAAAATATTTTAAATAATATTTTAAAACCTTATATATTCATAAAATCGAATTAATACTTCCCTTGGGCTTCAGAGAATGTTACATTTTCCTGAAAATGCTGATTTGAACAATAGAAAACAAGGAATGTCCCTGTCTATGTATGCTAACAAATGGAGTTAGACTTATTTTATGTGTCTTTCTTGTTGGCTCAGGGGAATTCATTATGTAAGCAAAGTGTGCCAAGGTGAGGCATCAGAAAAAACTACAGATGAATCATTGGTATAAGTAGTTTTATAAATATTGATAAGTAAGTATAAAAACATGATTATTGATGCAAATTAGGCAAATATATAAACCACATGCAATAATGAATGTATGAAATTTTGATTAATTATTTGATTCTTCTGCAATTGTACTAATCCATATATTTCCTCCAGAAAAACTGGATTTATCTTCAGGAGAATTAGCATACTTTAAGTATATCTCTTGAATTTTGGCAACCTAGAAAACATACTTTTTATTTCACTGTTAGATGGTAGAAAATACGGCTTTGGACTTACAATACGACTTAATTGTCTTCTGAAATGCACAATATTAAGGACTTATAAGGAGTTTTGTCACTGTATTGGTCCTTTGAATTTAGGGAAACCCTTCCCAAGTCCCATGACCAATGCAGAGCAATATTTGCTAAAAGTTGCATTTCATAACTATTATTAAAAAGTAAAAAACAAAAACAAACAAAACAAAACAACAACAACAAAAAAAACCCAGATATTGGCAAGGATGGGGAGAAAAGGGAATGTTTATTAACTGCGGTGGGGATGTAAATTAGTGCAACCCCTATGGAAAACAATATGGAGATTTATCAATGAACTAAAAATAGAGCTACTATTTGATCCAGCAATCCCACTTTTGAGTATCTACAGAAAGAAAATCATTAAACAAAAAGATATTTGCATTCATTTGTTCATCACAACACTATTTAAAATAGCACAGTCATGAAATCAATGTAAGTGTCCATCAACAGACGATTGATAAATATTACATATATGTGTGTGTGTGTGTGTGTGTGTGTGTGTGTGTGTGTATACATATATATATATATAAATACCATGGAATACTACTCAGCCATAAAAAGAATAAAATCATGTCTTTCACAATAACGTGGATAGAACTGGAGGCCATTTTCGTAAGTAATATAACTTAGAAGCAGAAAGTCAAACACCATACGTTATCATTTATAAATGGAAGTTAAACAGTGGGTACACACAAACATACAGAGTGTAATAATAAAATCTGACTGAACGCAAAAAGTTTGATAAAAAGAATCACTTTAAACTTTTTAAAAATTTTTACCTTACAGATTATCACTTTGGAATTGTCTTATGACCTTCCTATAATTAGTCCAGAACTGTTTCCTTGGAGTCCTCAGGGGGGGAAATGACTTTTAATTTTTTTTCCTAACAGAAATTGGTGACTTTGAATCCTAAGTCAGATCGAAGCACTGACAAGCATGAATGAGAACAATAAAGGAAAAATAGTAATCATCCAAATTACTCTCAAAATCTGTAGGTTTTAAGATATATTTTACTTATATTTCAACTCTCAATTTGTTAACTAGCTATCTATAGTTGAAGATGATTTTTTACTTAAAAAAGAAGTTATTTTGAAAAGTAGGACATTAAGATGTTCTCATGAAAACCATGACAATATTAATTTATAGTTTGCGGGACTAATGGAGCAACCTATGGGTTTTGGATTAATAAATGTAATTTAGCCACATACCGTATTGTGACTTTGAACAAATTATTTAATCTTCCTGAATTTTAGTTTTTTTCATTTTTTTGTCAAAATAATATTTCATGGAGTTATTGTGAGGAAAATTTTAAATCTAAAGTAAAAATAAATTCTACCTAATTTTATAGTATGGTTTGTCCTTTAATAACATGAGTTTTAATTGCACAGGTCTACTTCTTTTCTTTCTTAGGGGAGGGTGGGGAGGGATAACACGGGGAGAAATGCCAGATATAGTATGCACCTAAAGTAAAATAAATAAATTTAAAGAAAAAGAAAAAATTATATTTGAAGTTCTGGGGTACATGTGCAAAACGTGCAGGCTTGTTACATAGGTATACAGGTGCCATGGTGGTTTGCTGCATCCACCACCCAACCATCTGCATTAGGTATTTCTCTTAATGCTATCCTTCCCCCATCTCCCTACTACCTGCCGTCCCTCCCTTAGCCTCCTATCCCCGACAGGCCCCGGTGTGTGATATTTCCCTCCCTGGTCCATGTGTTCTCATTGTTCAAAACTCACTATGAGTGAGAACATGTGGTGTTTGGATTTCTATTCTTGTGTCAGTTTGCTGAAAATGATGGTTTCCAGCTTCATCCATGTCCCTGCAAAGGACATGAACTCATCCTTTTTAATGGTGTATATGTGCCACATTTTCTTTATCCCATTTGTCATTGATAGGCATTTGGGTTGGTTCCAACTCTTTGCTATTGTGAACAGTGCTGCAATAAACATATGTGTGCCTATGTCTTTATAATAGAATGATTTATAATCCTTTGGATATATACTCATTATGGGATTGCTGGGTCAAATGGTATTTCTATTTCTAGATCCTTGAGGAATTGCCACACTGTCTTTCACAATGGTTGAACTAATTTACACTCCCACCAACAGTGCAAAAGCATTCCTGTTTCTCCACATCCTCTCTAGCATCTTTTGTCTCCTGATTTTTAAATAATCACCATTCTAACTGGCATGAGATGGTATCTCAATGTGGTTTTGATTTACATTTCTCTAATGACCAGTGATATGAGCTTTTCTTCATGTTTGTTGGCTGCATAAATGTTCTTTTGAAAAGTGTCTGTTCATATCTTTAACCCACTTTTTAATGGGGTTGTTTGTTTGTTGTAAATTTGTTTAAATTCTTTGTAGATCCTGCCCTTTGTCAGATGGGTAGATTGTAAACATTTTTTACTATTCTGTTGGTTTCCAGTTCACTGTATTGACAGTTTCTTTTGCTGTGCAGAAGCTCTTTAGTTTAATTACATCCCATTTGTCTATTTTGGCTTTTGTTGCCATTGCTTTTGGTGTTATAATTGTGAAATCTGCCCATACCCATGTCCTAAAAGGTAATGCCTAGGTTTTCTTTTAGAGTTTTTATGGCGCTAGGTCTTATGTTTAAGTCTTTAATCCACCTGGAGTTAGTTTTTCTATAAGGTGTAAGGAAGGGGTCCAGATTCAGCTTTCTGCATATGGCTAGCCAGTTTTCCCAACACCATTTATTAAAGGAAATCTTTTCTCCACTGCTTGTTTTTGTCAGTATTGTCAAAGATTAGATGGTTGTAGATGTGTGGCATTATTTCTGAGGCCTCTGTTCTGTTCCCTTGGTCTATATATCTGTTTTGGTACCAGTACCATGCTGTTTTGATTACTGCAGACTTGTAGTATAGTCATGTAGTGTGATGCCTCCAGCTTTGCTTTTTTGCATAGGATTGCCTTGGCTATGTGGGGTTTTTTGAGTTCCATATGAAGTTTAAGGTGGTTTTTTTGAATTCTGTGAAAAAAAATCAATGGTAGCTTGATGGGGATAGCATTGAATCTATAAATTACTTTGGGAAGTATGGCCATTTTCATGATATTAATTCTTCCTAACAATGAGCATGGAATGTTTTTTCATCTGTTAATTGTCCTTTCTTATTTCCTCTAGTAGTGGTTTGTAGTTCTCCTTGAAGAGGGCCTTCTCATCTCTTGCTAGTTGTATTTCTAGGTAGTTTATTCTCTTTGTAGCAATTGTGAATGGGAGTTCACTAGTGATTTGGCTCTCTGTCTGTTATTGGTATATAGGAATGCTTGTCATTTTTGCACATTGATTTTGTATCCTCAGACTTTGCTGAAGTTGCTTATCAGCTTAAGGAGATTTTGGGCTGAGATGATGGGGTCTTCTAAATATACCATCATGTGGTCTGCAAATGAAGACAATTTGACTTCCTTTCTCCCTAATTTAATACCTTTTATTTCTTTTTCTTTGCTGATTGCTCTGGACAGAACTTCCAGTATTATGTTGAATAGGAGTGGTGCAAAAGGGCATCCTTGTCTTGTGCCAGTTGAATACCTGAATAGACCAATAACAAGGTCTGATTGAGGCAGCAATTTATAGCCTATCAACCAGAAAAAGTCCAGGACCAGATGGATTCACAGCCAAATTCTACCAGAGGTACAAAGAAGAGCTGGTACCATTCCTTCTGAAACTATTCTGAACAATACAAAAAGAGGGAATCCTCCCTAACTCATTTTATGAGACCAACATTGTCCTAATACCAAAATCTGGCAGAGATACAATGAATAAAGAAAATTTCAAGCCAATATCCATGATGAACATTTTTGATGCAAAAATCCTTAATAAAACACTGGCCAACCAAATCCAACAGCACATCAAAAAGCTTATCTCTGTCATGATCAAGTTCTCATCATCCCTGGGATGCAAGGCTGGTTCAACACCTGCAAATCTATTAAAGTAATCCATCACATAAACAGAACCAAAGACAAAAACCACATGATTATCTTAACAGATGCAGAGAAGGCCTTTGACAAAATTCAACAACTCTTTAGGCTAAAAATTCTCAATAAACTAGGTATTGATGGAATGTATCTCAAAATAATAAGAACTATTTCTGACAAACACACAGCCAATATCACACAGGTCTACTTCTAAATGAACTTCTTTTCAGTAACTATATTGGGAAAACTTTTTGAGATTTGCAACAATTAAAAAAAACTTGCAGATAATCTATATGGACTAGAAACATGGAAAAAATTAGGCATATTATGAATGCATAAAATATATGTAGATACTATTCTGTTTTACCATTTACTACCATGAAATATATACAAATCTATAAAGAGTTAAAATTTATCAAACTTACAAACACAAACCATACATGATATTATTACCAGTTGAGAGAAATGTAAACAAATGTAAAGATTCAGTATTAAATCATAACTATATAAAATTAACTGTAGTTAATATTGTACTACTGTACTAATTTTGTAGCCACCTCCTCTTGTTGTTGTTGTGAGCTCAAAAATGCTGGGAGTATCTCCTTAAAATGCCAGCTGATTCTAACCATCTCTGTGTGAACATTTTGTCTCTCCAGTAAATTGCCCATTACAGAGAAAAGTGATCTCTTGCAGTTCTCGTTATTTTTCAACATGTTTAGTGCAATATTGTAAAGCTTGAATAACACCATGAGACCCATGAGAAGTGTCACTGGTGACAGCGGAAGTGCTCCCAAAAAGTAGAAAAAAATCATGACATTACAAGAAGAACTTGAATTGCTTAATATGTACCAGAGATTGAAGTCTGCACTGTGTTGGTCCACTAGTCAAAATAAATGAATCCAATGTAAGGACCATTGTGAAAAAAAAAATAAAGAAAGAAATCAACAGAAGAAGCAGTTTCTGCTGACCAAGAGGCCAAAGACGAGTTCCCAGGCACTATTAAGAAAACCATTGAGGAGAAAAGACATGTGCTCCTGCAGTTGTCTTTCTTTCTTTTTCTTTCTTTCTCTTTCTTTCTTCTCTTTCTTCTCTTCTTTTTTTCTTTTTCTTTCTCTTTCTTTCTTTCTTTTTCTTTCTTTGTCTTTCTTTCTTTCTTCTTTCTTTGTCTTTCTTTTTCTTTCTCTCTCTCTTTCTTTCTTTCTTTTTTTTTTGTGTGTGTATGTGTTTGTTTTTTTGAGATGGAGTCTCACTCTGTCTCCAGGTTGGAGTGCAGAGGCTTGACCTTGGATCACTGCAACCTCTGCCTCCTGGGTTCAAGTGATTCTCCTGCCTCAGTCTCCCAAGTAGCTATGACTATAGGTGGGCTCAGCCAATTTTTGTATTTTCTGTAGATAAAGGGTTTCACCATGTTGGCCAGGATGGTCTCCATCTCCTGGCCTTGTGATCTGCCTGCCTCAGCCTCCCAAAGTGCTGGGATTACAGGGGTGAGCCACCACGCCCGGCTGCCTTTACAGTTTCTTAATGCAGACAAAAGTGCACTATTCTGGAAAAAAAAATTCCACAAAGGGCATTTATTAGGAAGAGAAATAAGAACAAGGATTTAAGGCAAGGAGGATAACTCTAATTTTTGTGCAAATCCAGTTTGATTTATGATCAGAACCGCTCTTATTTATAAAACCTCCAATCCCTGATCCTTGAAGGAAAAAGACAAACACCAGCTGCCAGTCTTGGTTGTACAACAAGAAGGAGTGAACAAGAACCCTTTTTCTAGATTGGTTTTGTCAGTGCTTTGTCTCTGAAGTCAGGAGGTACCTTTCCAGTAATAGACTGTCTTTTATAGTTCTTTTGATATTGGACAATGCCCTTGGCCACCAACACCCTATAAGTTCAGTGTAGAATGCATTGCAGTAATCTACTTGACCCCAAACACAAGTCTCCAATTCAGCCTCTAGATTAGGGGTCATAAATGCTCATTATTCATGGTACTCTATGGCAAGGATTGTCAATACTATAGAAGAGAGCTCTGAGAGAACATCATTCAAGTCTGAAAAGGCTAAACCATTTAAGATGCCATTATTGTTACAGAAAGGGCTGGAAAAGCCATCAAGCCCAAAACAAGAAAATTGTGCTGGAGAAAACTATGTCCAGATGTTGTGCATGACTTTACAGGATTTAAGACAGAATCAATCAAGAAAATCATGGAAGAGACTGTGCATATGGAGAAAAAAAAAAAAAAAAAAAAAAAAAAAAAAGAGGAGGTGGGTGAAGGATTTCCAGATATGCATCTTGGATAATTCAAAAGCTAATAGACACCATACTAAAGGAGAAAACAGCTGATAACTCAATGGAGATAAGCACTGCCAAACCAGTGCCAGATGATGAGGAAAAAGATATAGAAGAAGCAGTGCCAGAAAACAAATTGACATTAGACAATCTGGCAGAAGGGTACTGATTATTCAATAATTCTGGTGACTTATTTTAAGACATGAACCATTCTGTGATATGAACAATGAAACTAAGGCAAATGGCGGAAGGATTAATACTGCAGTGACACATATGGACTCAAAGTGATGGAGAAAAATCTGCCAAGCAAATGGAAAACAAAGAAGCAGGGGCTTCAATCCTAGTTTCTGAAAAAACAGATTTTAAATCAACAAAGATTAAAAAAAGACAAAAGGTAATAGTGGAGGTACCATTATATAATGGTAAACAAGAAGATCTAACTATCCTAAATATATATGCTCCCAACACAGAAGCACTCAGTTCATAAAACAAGATTTTAGAGATCTTCAAAGAGAGACTCCACGCAAAAACGGTGGGAGACTTTAACATGCCACTGACAATATTAGATCATAAAGACAAAAAATTAACAAAAATATTCAGAACCTGGACTCAGCACTGGATCAAATGTACCTGATAAGTATCTACAGTACTCTCTACCCCAAAACAACAGAATATGGCAAATACTCTAAAAGTAATCACTTTTAAAATTAACTACAGACATAAAATACTCCTCAGTAAATGCAAAAGAACTGAAAACATAATAATAATCTCAGGCTACAGTGCAATAAAATAAGAAATCAGGACTAAGAAATTCATTCAAAAGCATACAGTTACATGGAAATTTAATAACCTGCTTCCAAATAACGTTTGGGTAAATTATGAAGTTAAGGCAGAAATCAAGAAGGTCTGTGAACTGAATGAGAACAAAGATGCAATATATCAGAATCTCTGGGACACAGTTATGATAGTGTTAATGGGAAAATTTGTAGCACTAAATGCCCACATCTTCTAATTTGAAATTAGAAGATTTCAAATTAACTACCTAATATCACAACTAAAAGAACTAGAGAAGCAAGAGCAAACAAATTCCAAAGCTAGAAAAAGACAAGAAATAACCAAAATCCGATCTGATCTGAAGGAGATTGAGACATGAAAAACCATTCAAAAGATTAACAAATCCAGGAGACGTTTTTATAGGAAAATTAATAAAATAGACCACTAGTTAGACTAATAAAGAAGAAAAGGAAGAGGATTCAAATAACATAATTAGAAATGACAAGGAGGATATTACCACTGACCCACAGAAATACAAACCATCAGAAAATATTATGAATACCTCTGTGCACATAAACTAGAAAATCTGGAAGAAATGGATGAATTTTTGGACACATATGCCATCCCAAAACCGGATCAGGAAAAAATTGAATCCCTGAAATGACTAATAACAAACTCTGAAATTGAGTGAGTAACAAATAGCCTACCAACAAAAAAAGCCCAGGACCAGGGGGATTCACAGCTGAATTCTACCAGATGTACATGGAAGAGCTGGTACCATTCCTCCCAAAACTATTTTTAAAAATTGAGGAGGATAGACTCCTCCCTAATTCATTCTATGAGGCCAGCATCATGCTGATACCAAAACCTGGCAGAGACACAACAAAAAAAGAAAATTTCCGGCCAAAATTTTTGATGTACATCAATGCAAAAATCATCAGCAAAATACAGCAAACCAAATCCAGGAGCACATCAAAAAGTTAATCCACCACAATCAAGTAGACTTTATCACTGGGATGCAAGGTTGGTTCAACATACACCTATCGTGTGTTTCATCACATAAACAGAACTAAGAGAAAAACCACATGATTACATCAATAGATGCAGAAAAGCCTTTTGATAAAATTCAACACACTCTCAATAAACTAGGTATTGAAGGAACGTATCTTAAAATAATAAGAGCCATCTATGACAAACCCACAGCCAACATCATGCTGAATGGGCAAAAGGTGGAAACATTCTCCTTGAAAACTGGCACAAGACGAGGATGCTCTCTCTCACACTCTTATTCAACATAGTATTGGAAGTCTTGGCCAGGGCAATCAGGCAAGAGAAATAAATAAATGGCATCCAAATACAAAGAGAGGAAGTCAAAATATCCCTGCTTGCAGATGACATAATGCTGTATCTAGAAAATGCCCTAGTCTCAGCCCAAAATATTATTAAGGTGATAAACAACATCAGCATGTTCTCAGGATACAAAACCAGTGTGCAAAAATCACTGGCATTCCTATACACCAACAACAGCCAAGTCAAGAGCCAAAGCTGGAATGCAATCCCTTTCACAATTGCTATAAAAAGAATAAAATGCCTAAAGAGAGTTAAGCAGGGAGGTAAAAGATTTCTACAAGAAGAACTACCAACAACTATCAAAAAAATCAGAGATGACACAAGCAAATGGAAAAACATTCCATGCTCATGGTTAGGAGGAACAAGTATTATAAAAATGGCCATACTGCTCAAAGCAATTTAAGCAATTTATAGATTCAATGCCATTCCTGTTAAACTACCATTGAAATTCCTTAAAGCATTAGAAAATACTATTCAGAAATTCATATAAAACAAAAGAGCCTAAATAGCCAAGACAAATCTAAGCAAAAAGAACAAAGCCAAAGGCATCTCTTTACCCAACTTCAAACTATACTACAGGGCTGCAATAACCAAAACAACATGGTACTGGTACAAAAACAGATACATAGGTCAATGGAACAGAATAGAGAATCCAGAAATAAGACTTCACACTTACAACTATCTAATCTTTGACAAACCTGACAAAAACAAGCAATGGGGAAAGGATTCCCTGTTAAATAAATGGTGCTGGGATAGCTGTCTAGCCATATGCAGAAGATTGAAACTAGACCCCTTTCTTACACCATATGCAAAAGTTAACTCAAGATGGATTAAAAACTTAAGTGTAAAACCTAAAACTATGAAAACCCTGAAAGACAACCTAGGCAATACTATTCAGGAATGGGCAAAGGTTTCATGACCAAGATGCCAAAAGCAATTGCAACAAAAGGAAAAATTGACAAATAGGATCTAATTAAACAAAAGAGCTTCTGCACAAGAAAGGAAATTATCAAAAAAGTGAATAGACAACCCACAGAATGGGAGAAAATTTTTGCAAACTATGCATGCAACTAAGGTTTAATATTCCGCATCTGTAAGGAACTTAAAAAATGTACAAACAACCCTCCCCATTAAAAAGTAGGCAAAGGACATGAACAGACACTTCTCTAAAGAAAACACATGCAGCCAACAATCATTATTTTAAAAAATCAACATCACTGATCAGTAGAGAAATGCAAATCAAACCCACAATGAAATACCATCTCACACCAGTCAGAATGGCTATTAGTGAAAGTAAAAAAAAAAAAAAAAAATAAAAAATAACAGATACTGGCAAGGTTGTGGAAAAAAAAGAATGCTTATACAATGTTGGTGGGAGTGTAAATTAATTCAACTATTGTGGAAGACAGTGTGGTGACTCCTCAAAGACATAAAAACAGAAATACCATTCAACCCATCAATCCCATTACTGGATATATGCTCAAAGGAAAATAAATCATTCTACTGTAAAGACACATGCATGCATATGTTCTCTGCAGCACCATATACAATAGCAAAGACTTGGAATCAACATAATTGCCCATCAATGAGAGAAGAATTCTCTGCTAGAGCTGTCAGGGGAGACAGGGCCCTGCTCACATTTTTATTTTGAATTTAAGGGCTCCGGAACTGTGAGAAACTGAATCTCTGCTGTTTTAAACCAAGTTTGTGGTAATTTGTGAAGGCAACATAGGAAATTAATACATAAGCAATCTCTCAACATTCATTAAATAGAAGAATTAGTTTGGATACATATTTTGAAGTTTAACTTTTTTTCTTAGAGATCTGTTAGTATCAGATATCCTTTGGAAAATAGTGAAGAGAAGCAAGAGTTGCTTTGGACCTTTCTAGGCATGGTTTCTATATGGACTTTAACCAGCATAAGCCATATGCCATTTTATCTACTATATACCTAAGGCTCACATGGAAAACAAACCTGCCAGCAAGGGCTGAGAGAAAAAGATACTAAGGTTTACAAAAACGTTATCAACATTTGTACTAAAACTGGAACAGGAAACTTGCGGGACAATGTCCAAAGCTGTGTAAAGGAAGTACGTCAGGAGGGTAAAGAATATTCAAATACTCCCAAATTTTAAAAAGTCAAAATGTGAATAGGTTTTGGGAGAGGGTTCCTGAATTTCCTAAATCGGTATTTCTGGGAAGAATAGACTTTTTTTTTTTTTTGGCTGAGTTTTTTTTTTTTTTCTCTGAGTAAAATACTGGATGATTTTCTTTTACATGTAACCATTACATTTTCCTTCCCCACAAAAAAAAAAAGTTTTCATAAAAGTGACTAAACTATTATATATCAAATAATTATTCCAAAGCACTGATTATACAGCAATAAAAACCAGAATGAGATAGAGTTCATTACTCAGTGAATTCTTATTGAAAGTTATGAGAATCTTTTTATTAAGTAGCCACTGAACATTTTAATCTTTTCCAAGAATCATTTGAAGTTATTTGCCCATAACAGTAATGGTGCTAATTTTTGAAAAGGATCTACTTTCAAGAAGGTTTCTTTTTATTTGATTGGTGTATTGGATTTATTTCAGTAATTAAAGATAGCATAAAATCCACGAAATTAGCAAGAATTTAAAATTCAGATTCTCTTTAGTCTCGTTTTAGAAAGGACTAAAAGTTGAGGCTCTGCGCGGTGGCTCACGCCTGTAATTGTAGCACTTTGGGAGGCCGAGACAGGTGGATCCCTTGAGCCAGGAGTTCAAAACCATACTGGGCAACATGGCAAAACCTGGTCTCTATCAAAAAATACAAAAATTAGCCGGGTGTGGTGGCTTGGGCAGACTTGTGTTCCCAGCTACTCTGGAGGCTGACGTGGGAGGATCACTTGAGCCCGGGAGGCGTGGGTTGCAGTGAGCCGAGATCGCGCCACTGAACTCCAGCCTGGGGGACCTAGCTGGACCCTGCCAAAAAACAAACAACCAACCCCCCAAAACCGATAGTAACAGAAAAATCACCCTGCCTTGCATATAAGGGAGAAGCTTCCTATATGTATTAGGCCATGAAACATTCATAAGTTTATGACGAAAACGAGATGCAGAAAATAACTTTCTCAAGGAGACAGAGTTTTTCCTGATAGCCAAAGTTCTTATTACAGGAGTAACTCGGCATGTTAACGTAAAACACCCACACCATGAGAGTGAAGGCATCATTTTCACTGTGAATCCCTCTAGTCTCAATTCCTTGTAGAGTGGCAAATTACCTTGGTATATACCCAAATAAATGGGAAAGAAGACACACTGTTTCAATATGAATTTAATTGGCACTATTCTCTTTACTGTTAATATTTATTTTATCCAAAAATTTCACTGGCAGCTCGATCAATGACTGCTTGCAAGGAGTACTGTCTCTGCCTGTTAGAGAGGCAATTCCACCTTTCTGACTGCCAGACAAAGCCATGGACTTGCAACAAAATCTAAGAGGTTCCTATCATAGGCTCTTCAGATACTAATGTTGCATTTGAATAACAGTTCTTAGTAAAAATAAAATAGTTTCCATGTATTTTGTAATTTATCTCACAATTAGAAAATAATATCAGAACTGAAGTATTAGCTTCAAAAAGCTAGCATGTCTAATTTTCTTAAATTCTTACTGATGGCGTCAATTATAGATCCCTGCTTGCTTCTCATGTGGGCATTTATTGCTATATATTTTCCTCTAGAGACTGCTTTGAATGTGTCCCAGAGATTCTGGTATGTTGTGTCTTCATTCTCATTGATTTCAAAGAACGTCTTTATTTCTGTCTTCATTTCATTGTTTATCCAGTCAACATTCAAGAGCCAGTTGTTCAGTTTCCATGAAGCTGTGCGGTTCTGAGTTAGTTTCTGAATTCCGAGTTCTAACTTGATTGCACTGTGGTCTGAGAGACTGTTTGTTATGATTTCCATTCTTTTGCATTTGCTGAGGAGTGATTTACTTCCAATTATGTGGTCAATTTTAGAGTAGGTGTGATGTGGTGCTGAGAAGAATGTATATTCTGTGAATTTGGGGTGGAGAGTTCTGTAAATGTCTATTAGGTTTGCTTGATCCAGGTCTGAGTTCAAGTCCTGGATATCCTTGTTAATTTTCTGTCTCGTCGATCTGTCTAATACTGACAATGGGGTGTTCAAGT
>PVKV010013776.1:12169-60139 GCA_004027835.1 Alouatta palliata | reverse complement strand
CAAGCAATTCTCCTGCCTCAGCCTCCCGAGTAGCTGGGACTACAGGCACGTGCCACCATGCCCAGCTAATTTTTGTATTTTTAGTAGAGACGGGGTTTCACCACGTTGACCAGGATGGTCTCGATCTCTTGACCTCGTGATCCACCCGCCTCGGCCTCCCAAAGTGCTGGGATTACAGGCGTGAGCCACCGCACCCGGCTTTTCATTTTATTTCTAATGTTTGTTTTGTTTTGTTTTGTTTTTTGAGACAGGGTCTCTGTCACCCAGGCTGCAGTCTCCTGAATAGCTGGGACTACAGGCATTGCTACATCTGGCAATTTTTTTTTGTATTTTTAGTAGAGACAGTGTCTCACCATATTGCCCAGACTGTTCTCAAACTCCTGGACTCAAGGGATCTGCCCACCTCAGCCTCCCAAAGTGCTAGGATTACAGGTGTGAGCCACTGTGCCTGGCCAGAATATTCAATTCTCAAAAAAATTATAAAGCATATGAAGAAAAGGGAAGTATGGCCCATTCACAGAAAGAAAAGAATTTTTTTTTTTTACAAACTATCCCTGACAAACTCTGAAGCTGGAAAGTAAATAGGTTTTCAGTGAGCCAAGATTGTGCCCCTGCACTCCAGCCTGGGTAACAGAGCAAGACTGTCTTAAAAAAAAAAAAAAAAAAAAAACAGAAAAAAGTCATCACCAAGCCAAGGTCACCTAGATTTTCGGCTGTTATCTTTTAGGAGTTTTATAGTTTTGTATTTTACATTTATGATTCTGACCCATTTTGAGTTAATTTTTATGAAAGGTCTAAGATACATCTATATTTTTATTTTGATTTTTGCACGTGGATGGCCAATTGTTCAGGACCATTTGTGAAAAGACTACTCTTTCTCTATTGAATTCCCATTGCTCCTTTGTCAAAGATCAGTTGACTGTATTTGTATGGGTCTATTTCTGGGATCTATTCTGTTTCATTGGTCTATTTTTTGCCAATACCATACTGTCTTGATTTTCTTTTCTTCTTTTTCCTCTCTCTCTTTTTCTTTTTTTCTTTTTTTTGAGATGGAGTCTTGTGTTGTCCAGGCTGGAGTGCAGTGGCACAGTCTCAGCTCACTGCAATCTCTACCTCCCAGGTTCAAGCAATTTTCTTGCCTCCCAAGTAGCTGGGATTACAGGAGGCAAGCTACCACGCCCGGGTACTTTTTATATTTTTAGTAGAAACAGGGTTTCACCATGTTGACCAGGCTGATCTCAGACTGCTGACCTCAGGTGATTTGCCCGCCTCAGCTTTCCAAAGTGCTGGAATTACAGATATGAGCCACCACACCAGCCCCCTGCTTTTTTTTTTTAAATAAAGACCAGGTCTCACACGTAGCCAGACTGGTCTCAAACTCCTGGGTTCAAGTGATCCTCCTGCCTCAGGCCCCTAAAGTGCTGGGATTACAGGTGTGAGCCACCAAGTCTGGTCCATACTGTCTTGGTTACTGTAGCTTTATAGTAAGTCTTGAAGTCAGGAAGTGTCACACCTCTGACTTTGTTCTTCAATATTGTGTTGACCATTCTTGGCCTTTTGCTTTTCCATATAAACTTTGGAATTAGAATGGGTGCAGAGGCTCACACCTGTAATCCCAGCACTTTGAGAGGCTGAGTCAGAAGGATCATCTGAGCCCAGTAGTTTGTAACCAGCCTGGGCAACATGGCAAATCCCCATCTCTAAGAAAAAATACAGGCCAGGAGCGGTGGCTCACACCTGTAATCCCAGCACTTTGGGAGGCTGAGGAGGTCAGGAGTTTGACACCAGCCTGACCAACATGGTGAAACCCCGTCTCTACTAAAAATGCAGAAATTAGCTGGGTGTGGTGGCAGGCCTGTAATCCCAGCTACTCAGGAGGCTGAGGCAGGAGAATCACTTGAACCTGGCAGGTGGAGATTGCAGTAAGCCGAGATTGCGACACTGCACTCCAGCCTGGGCAACAGAACAAGACTCTATCTCAAAAAAAAAAGAAAAAGAAAGAAAAAATACAGAAAAAATTAGCTGGGTGTGGTGGCCAGCACCTGTAGTCCCAGGTACTTGGGAGGCTGAGGTGGGAGGATCACCCAAGCCCAGGGAAGTGGAGCCTGCAGTGAGCCGTGATTATGCCACTGCAATCGAGCCTGGGCAACAGAGTGAGACCTTGTCTCATAAAGAAAAACAACAACAAAAAACTTTAGAATTAATTTGTCTATTTCCACAAAATTACTTGCTAGGATTTTCACTGGGATTGTGCTGAAACTATAGATCAAGTTGGGAGGAACTGTCATCTTGACCATACTGAGTTTTCCTATTCATGTGCATGGAACATCTCTCCATTTATTTATTTATTTTTATTTCTTGTTTTGACAGGGTCTGGCTCTGCTGCCCAGGCCAGAGTGCAATAGCACAATCATGGCTCACTGCAGCCTCCACTTTCCTGGGCTTAGGTGATCCTCCCACCTCAGCCTCCTGAATAGCTGGGACTACAAGGCATGGACCACGATGCCTGACAAACTTTTTGTATTTTTTTGTAGAGACAGCCTAGATATTAACTAGGCTGGTTTCAAACTTCTGAGCTTACATAATCTGCTCACCTTGGCCTCTCAAAGTGCTGAAATAACGGGCCAGTAATTCATGAGCTACCATGCCTAGCCCATCTCCGTTTACGTAGATCTTTGATTTTCTTTATCATAGTTTTGTAGTTTTCCTCACATAGACCTTGTACATATTTTAGATATAGATTTATACCTTACTCTTTTATTTTCTTTTTAGAGACTGGGTCTCACTTTGTCACCAAGGCTGGAGTGCAGTGACATGATCATAGCTCACTGCATGCAGCCTTGAACTCCTGGGCTCAAGAAATCCTCCTACCTCATCCTCCCAAGTAGCTGGTACTACTGGTGTGTGCCCCACACCTGACTAATTTTTTTTTTTTTTTTTTTTTTTTTTTTTAGAGACGGGGTTTCACCATGGTCTCAATCTCTTGACCTCGTGATCCACCCGCCTCGGCCTCCCAAAGTGCTGGGATTACAGGCGTGAGCCACCGCGCCCAGCCCTGACTAATTTTTTTGTTGTTGTTTCTTTAGAGTCAGAGTCTTGCTGTATTGCCCAGACTAGTATCGAACTCCTGGCCTCAAGCAATCCTTCCACCTCAGCCTCTTGAGTAGCTGGGATTACAGGCACAAGCCACCACACCGAGCTTATACCTAAATATTTTTTCGATGCTAATGTAAATGGCATTGTGTTTTAAATTTCAAATTGCAGTTGTTCATTGCCGATGTATAAGAAAGCAATGTGCTTTGTGGCCGGGTGCAGTGGGTCACATCTGTAATCCCAGCACTTTGGGAGGCCCAGGTGGGTGAATCACCTGAGGCCAGGAGTTCCAGACCAGCCTGACCAACATGGTGAAACCCTGTCTCTACTAAAAATACAAAAATTAGCCAGGCATGGTGGTAGGTGCCAGTAATCTCAGCTGCTCGGGAGGCTGAGGCAGGAGAATCTGGGAGGCAGAGGTTGTAGTGAGCCATGGTAGCACCATTGCACTCCAGCCTGGGCAACAGAGTGAGACTCTGTCTCAAAACAAAACAAAAACAAAAACTCAACAATAGGAAAACAAATAACCCAAGTTTTAGTTTTATTTATTTATTTTGAGACAGGGTCTCTCTGTGTTGCCCAGGCTGGAGTGCAGTGGCATGATCTTGGCTCACTGCAACCTCACCTCCTGAGTTCAAGTGATTCTTGTGCCTCAGCCCCCTGAGTGGCTGGGATTACAGGTGTGCTCAATCACACTTGGCTAATTTTTGGCATTTTTAGTAGAGACAGGGTTTTGTCATGTTGGCCAGGGTGGTCTCAAACTTTTGGCCTCAAGTAATTCTCCCACGCTGGCCTCCCAAAGTGCTAGGACTATAGGTGTGAGCCACTGCACCTGGCCATATAACCCAATTTTTAAGATAGGCAAAGATCTGAACCACATTTCACCAAAGAAGATATACAGATGGCAAGCAGGGATATGAAAAGATGCTCAACATCATGTGTCATCAGAGAACTGCAAACTGAAAGAGTAAGATAGCACTACTTAGCTATTACAATGGCTAAAATCCAAAACACTGACACCACCAAATGCTGACAAGATGTGGAGCAATAGGAATTCTCATTCATTGCTGGTAGAAATGCCAAGTGGTATGGCCATTTTGGAAGACACTTTGGCACTTTCCTTCCTTCCTTCGTTCCTTCCTTCCTTCGTTCCTTCCTTCCTTCCTTCCTTCCCCTTCCTTCCTTCCTTCCTTCCTTCCTTCCTTCCTCTTCCTTCCTTCCTCTTCCTTCCTTCCTCTTCCTTCCTTCCTTCCTTCCTTCCTTCCTTCCCTCCCTCCCTCCCTCCCTCCTTCCTTCCTTCCTTTTCTTTTCTTCCTCCTTTCCTTTCCTTTCTTTTTCTTTTCCTATTTGTTTCTTTCTGTATTGCCTCGCAGCCCAGGCTGGAGTGCAGTGGTGTCATCTCAGCTCACTGCAACCTCTGCCTCCTGGGCTCAAGCAATTCTCCTGCCTCAGCCTCCCAAGTAGCTGGGACTACAGGCACCTGCCACCACACCTAATTGATTTTTGTATTTTTATTTATTTGAGAGGGGCTCTGACTCTTGTCACCCAGGCTGGAGTGCAGTGGCATGATCTAGGCTCACTGCAACCTCCACCTCCCGAGTTCAAGTGATTCTCCTGCCTCAGCCTCCTGAGTAGCTGGGATCACAGGCGCCTGCCACCATGCCCAGCTAATTTTTGTATTTTCAGTACAGACAGGGTTTCTCCATGTTGGCCAGGCTCGTCTCGATCTCCTGACCTCAGGTGATCTGCCCTCCTCAGCCTCCCAAGTGTTGGGATTACAGGCATGGGCCACTGTGCTTGGCCCTGTATTATTATTATTATTATTTGAGACGGAGTCTCGCTCTGCTGCCCAGGCTGGAGTGCAGTGGTGCAATTTAGGTTCACAGCAAACCCTGCCAGCTGAGTTCAAGTGATTCTCCTGTCTCAGCCTCCAGAGTAACTGGGACTACAGGCACGTACCACCATGCCCGGCTAAGTTTTTGTATTTTTAGTAGAGATGGGGTTTCACCATGTTGGCCAGGCTGCTCTCAAACTCCTGAGCTCAGACAATCTGCCCACCTCGGCCTTCCAAAGTGCTGGGATTACAGGTGTGAGCCACCGCATCCGTGGCATTCTTACAAAGCTAAACATTCTTAATGCAGCAATTGTGCTTCTAATTATTTACCAAAGACCAAATGAGTTATTTTTTGAGGCACAGTCTTGCTCTGTCACCCAGGTTGGAGTGCAATGGCGCGATCTTGCTCATTGCAACCTCCACCTCCTGGGTTCAAGCAATTCTCCCTGCCTCAGCCTCCCGAGTAGCTGGGATTACAGGTGCCTGACACCATGCCACGCTAATTTTTGTATTTTTAGTAGAGACAGGGTCTTGCCATGGTGGCCAGGCTGGTCTTGAACTCTTAAACTCAGATGATCCGCCTGCCTTGGCCTCCCAAAGTGCTGGGATTACAGGCATGAGCCACCGCGCCTGGCCCCAAATGAGTTTTTAAAAACCCAAAGCTAGCAAATGAGTTAAGAAAAATGTTTACACAAAACTCAGTACATGAATATTTATGGTAACTGTATTCATAATTGCCAAACCCTGGGAGCAACTATGTCCTTCAATAGGGGAAACTGTGTGTAGAGGAGAGGGTCTATAGGAGCTCTCCACATAGATGCTTATCATTGGATTGGAGGTAGCAGCTGCTATGAGAGAAGTGAAAATTTACTGAAGTTTACCACCCTCTTCATTAAGCTTTCCCCTGGATGCTGAAAATGTTCTGCTAGACCAGATTTCCAACGTGGTTGCTTCAGATCATTTCAAAAAGCTCAGTTTTTGCTGTGGAAAGATGGATTCCTGGAGCTTTCTACTCCTTCATCTTTCTTGAAATGACTTTTTGTTTTATTTATTTATTTATTGTGACCGAATCTCGCTCTATCTCCAGGATAGAGTGCAATGGCATGATCTCCACTCACTGCAACCCCTGCCTCCCGGGTTCAAGCGATTCTCCTGCCTCAGCCTCCTGAGTAGCTGGGATTACAGGCACCCACCACCACACACAGCTAATTTTGTATTTTTAGTAGAGACGGGATTTCACCATGTTGACCAGGATGGTCTCAAATTCTAGACCTCACGGTCTGCCTGCCTTGGCCTCCCAAAGTGCTGGAATTACAAGTGTGAGCCACCACGCCGGCCTTATTTTGTTTTTTAGACAAGTTCTTACTCTGTCACCCAGGTTGGATTGAAGTTGCACGATCATGGTTTACTGCAATCTCGACCTCCCGGATAGCTGGGACTAGTGGTGCACACCACCACACCTGGCTAGAGTTTTTTTGTTGTGGTTTGTTTATAGGGACAGGTTCCCACTATATTGCCCAGGCTGGTCTTGGACTCCTGGGTTCAGGCCATCTTCCTGCCTCAGCTTCCCATGGTGCTGGGATTAGAGTGGGATTGCAGGTGTGAGCCAGCATGCCCAGCTCACATGACCTTCTTTTTTTTCTTTTTTTGAGACAGAGTCAGGTTCTATTGCCCAAGCTGGAGTGCAGTGGTTCGATCTCAGCTCACTGCAACCTTCACCTCCAGATTTCAATTGATTCTCCTGCCTCAGCCTCCCAAGTAGCTGGGACTGCAGGCATGTGTCACCATGCCCGGCTAATTTTTTTGTGTTTTTAGTAGAGACGGGGTTTCACCACTCACATGCCTTTCAAATAACACACTCTTAAACAACCAATAGGTCAAAGAAGAAACACAAGGGAAATTAATAACACTTTGAGACGTATGAAAATGAAAATATAATACACCAAAATTTATGGGATGCTCTAAAAGATGAACTGAGAGGGAAATTTATAACTGTAAAAACCTGTATTTTTTAAAAAGATCTGGTTGGGTGCAGTGGCTCATGCCTGTAATCCTAGCACTTTGGGAGGCCAAGGTGAGAGGATCATTTGAGCCCAGGAGTTTGAGACCAGCCTAGGCAGCATGGTGAACTCCCTATCTCTACCAAAATAAACATACAAAAATTATCCCAGTGTGGTGGTGCAGGCCTGTAGTCCCAGCTACTTGGGAGGCTGATGTGGGACGATCTCTTGAGCCCAGGACACAGAGTTTGCAGTGAGCAGTGATCGTGCCACTGCACTCCAGTCTGGGCTATAAAGCAAGGCTCTGTCTCAAAAAACAACAAAAAGATCTAAAATAGTAATCTCACTGTATACCTGAAAAAACTAGCAAAAGAACGAACTAGGCTAGGCATGGTGGTTCACACCTGTAATCCCAACACTTTGGGAGGCTGAGGCAGGCAGATCACTTGAAGTCAGGAGTTTGAGACTAGCCTGACCAACACGGTGAAACCCCTACTCTACTAAAAATACTAAAATTAGCTGGGCATGGTGGCACATGCCTGTAATTCCAGCTACTCAAGAGGCTGGGCTTGGGAGGGTTGCTTGAGCCCAGGAGGTTAAGGCTGCAGTGAGCTGTGATCATGCCACTGCACTCTAGCCTGGGTGACAGAGCAAGACCCTGTCTCAAAAAAAAGAAAAAAAAAAAGAATTATAAGAGGATATGATGAAAAATTCTATGCCAACAAATTATATAACATAGTCAAAATGGATAAATTCCTAGAAACACAGAAACTAAGAAAACTGTCTCAAAGAAGAAATAGCATAACTGAATAGACCTATAACTAGTAAGGGTATTGACTTAGTCATACAAAATCTCAGCCAGGCGTGGTGGCTCACACCTGTAATCCCAGCATTTTGGGAGGCCGAGGTGGGTGGATCACTTGAGGTTGGAAGTTTGAGACCAGCCTGGCCAACATGGGAAAACCCCATCTCTACTAAAAATATGAAAACATTAGCCAGGCGTGGTGGCACGTGCCTGTAATCCCAACTACTTGGGAGGCTGAGGCAGGAGAATCCCTTGAACCCAGGAGGTGGAGGTTTCAGTGAGCCAAAATCATGCCACTACACTCCAGCCTAGGCAACAGAGTGAGACTCATTGCAAAAAAAAAAAAAAATCTGGGAGTGTAAATTAGTTCAACCATTGTGGAAGACAGTGTGGCGATTCCTCAAGGACCTAGAAATAGAAATTCCATTTGACCCAGCAATCCCATTACTGGGTATGTATCCAAAGGATTATAAATCGTTCTACTAAGGACACATGCACACGAATGTTCATTGCAGCACAGTTTACAATAGCAAAGACCTGAAACCAACCCAAATGCCCATCAATGATAGACTGGACAGGGAAAATGTGGCACATATACACCATGGAATACTATGCAGCCATAAAAAACAATGAGTTCCTGTCCTTTGTAGGGACATGGATGAACCTGGAAACCATCATTCTCAGCAAACTGATGCAAGAACGGAAAATCAAATGCCGCTTGTTCTCACTCATAGGTGGGTGTTGAACAATGAGAACACATGGACACAGGGAGGGGAGCATCACACACTGGGGTCTGTTGGGGGGAAATAGGGGAGGGACAGCAGGGGGTGGGGAGCTGGGGAGAGAGAGCATAGGGAGAAATGCCAGATATAGGTGATGGGGAGGAAGGCAGCAAAATCACACTGCCGTGTGTGTACCTATGCAACAATCTTGCATGTTCTTCACATGTACCCCAAAACCTAAAATGCAATAAAAAAATAAGTAACAGCATGTCACAACTCATCCTCTCCACCATCTTGGGCTAAATAATTACTTCTTGCAGACCCTTGCTCTGTGGGCTCTAGACTGACACCAAGTAGCTGTAAAATGCCATGCTCAATTACTAATCAATGTCATTTCGGTAAACCAATGAGAATTCCTGACAAACCACTTTGTATCAGCCTACTCATTGTCTCCTTTGGGGGCCTTTTAAAATACATTTTTAAGCAATTAAAAAAAAATTTGGGGCTGAGTGCAGTGGCTCACGTCTGTAATCCCAGCACTTTGCGGGGCGGAGATGGAAGGATCACTTGCTTTCAGGAGTTTGAGACCAGCCTGGGCAACATGGTAAGACCCGATTTCTACAAAATTTTTAAAAATTAACTGGGCATGGTGGTGCATGCCTGCGGTCTCAGCTACTTGGGAGGTTGAGGTGGGAGAATTTCTTGAGCCCAGGTGGCTATAGTGAGCCATGTTTGCACCATTGCACTCCAGCTTGGGAGATAGAGTGAGACCCTGTCTCAAAAAAAAGAAAAAGAAGAAAAGTTTATTTGGCTTACAGATGTGCAGGCTGTATACGAAGTGTGACAGCAGCATCTACTTCTGGTGAAGGCTTTAGGCTACCTCCAGTCAGCAGAAGACAGCATAGAGCTAGCATGTGCAGAGACCACATAAGACAAGAAACCAATGGGGGTATGGGGACAGCCACACTTTGTTTTTTTTGAGACAAGGGCTGTCACCTAGGCTGGAGTACACTGGTGTGGTCATGGCTCATTGCAGCTTTCACCTCTTGGGCTAAAGAGACCCTCCTATCTTAGCCCCTTAGCCTCCTCAGAAGCTGGGACTAGGGAAGCACACCACTATGCCCAGCTAATTAAAAAGTTTTTGGCTGAACATGGCGGTTCATGCCTGTAATCCCAACTTTTTTTTTTTTTTTTTTTTGAGGCGCCAGACTAGAGTGCAGTGGCTCGATCTCAGCTCTCTGCAACCTCCGCCTCCCAGGTTCAAGCAATTCTCCTGCCTCAGCCTCCCATAATCCCAACTTTTTGGGAGGCTGAGGCAGGCAGATCACTTGAGCTTAGGAGTTGGAGACCATCTTGGGCAATGTGAGGAAACTCTGTCTCTACAAAAAATACAAAAATTAGCTGGGCATGGTGGCGCTGTGCCTTTAGTCCCAGCTACTCCAGAGGCTGAGGTGGGAGGATGGCTTGAGCCCAGAAAGCAGAGGTTGCAGTGAGCCAAAATGGTGTCATTGTACTCCAGCCGGGGTGTCAGAGCCAGACCCTGTCTCAAAAAAAAAAAAAAAAAAAAAAAAGTCTGAAAATAGATAGTGGTGATAATTATACAACATAACCTTGTGAATGTACTTAAATGTCACTGAATTATACACTTAAATGTTTAAAATGGTGAATTCCATCTTATATATATTTTACCACAATTTAAAAATTTTATGTATTTCTATTTTAATGAAAGTTTTAAGCAGGAATGGACGTTGAATTTCCTTAAATACTCTTTGGTGTCTATTTAACATAGAACTTTACTTCAAAATCCAGCCCTTCTGTCACACCCAATAAATGTTATTGAATGAAAAGAAACAAAAGACCATAAAGATGTACCTCTTCACATTTACTAGGATTGGTACAATTTTTTATAAAAAGGAAAGAAAAATAACCAGTATTGGCAACAGTGTGGATATATATAAATTTTTGTACATTGCTGGTAGAAATATAAAATGGGAAAAATAATTTGGTGGTTCCTCAAAAACACAAACCCAGGCACAGTGGCTCATGCCTGTAATCCTAGCACTTTGGGAGGTTGAGGCGGAAGGATCACTTGAGCCCAGGAGATCAAGGCTACAGTGAGCTGTGATTGTGCTACTGCACTACAGCCTGGGCAAGAGAGGGAGACTCTGTCTCAAAAAGGAAAAAAAAAGGACAAATCCACAAATTCAAAAGTTAGAAATAACCCAGATGTCCATCAACAGATGAATGGGTAAATACATTGTGCTATATACATACAATGGACTGTTATTCAGCCATTAAAAGGAATGAAATATTGATACTGATACAAACCTCTATGAACCTTGAAAACATTCTAAGTGAAAGAAAATAGACATAAGAGGTCACATTTTGCAATTCTTTTTTTTAAAATTAAAAAAAAAATTTTTTTTTTTGAGACAGAGTTTCACACTAGTTGCCCAGGCTGGGGTGCAATGGCGTGATCCTGGCTCACGGCAACCTCCGCCCCTTGGGTTCAAGCGATTCTTCTGCTTCAGCCTCCCAAGTAGTTGGGATTGCACAAGCATGCACCACCACACCCGGCTAATTTTTTGTATTTTTAGTAGAGACGACGTTTCTCTGTGTTGGTCAGGCTGGTCTCGAACTCCCAACCTCGGTTGATCCGCCCACCTCGGTCTCCCAAAGTGCTGAGATTACAGGCGTGGGCCACTGCACCTGGCCTCATGTGTGGTAATTATTGAATGTGTTCGGTGTGTTCGTCATGGGTGATGAAAAATTTTGAGACTAGAAAGATGTGATGGTTACACAACATTGTGGAGGTACAATGCCACTGCATTGTACACTTTAAAATGGTTAATTTTGTTACATGAATTTCGCCTAAATTAACAACAACAACAAAAAAGAACTTAAGCCAGCACTTGGTTTGGCTATTACGGAGTTTCATGAAAAACAGTGGTCCATCCCCCAGAGAACTGGCCCTAGGTTCCTAAGAAGGCACAAGCAGACACCCATGAACCGTACACAGGACCTCTCTGCATTATTTTTTTTTTTGCCACTTCTTGTGAGTCTATAATTATTTCAAAATAAAAGTCTAAAAGAAAAATAAGGACATTTGTGAATGTGGCTGCCCCATGCCTCCCACCCTCTAGCTGACACTCAGAGACTGATCACCTCTTGGAGTCCTGGAACTCATCCCAGGTTTTAGACTCTGAAGGGCCTGTCTGCGGCCAATGTCTGCAGGCAGGATCAGGAGCCAGCTCAGAGCATAGTTTAACTTTCACTTTTGTTTTCTCCAGAGGAGCCAGGAAGAGAGCTGTAACCAGCAGCCACTCTTACTCCCTTGGCCTTGGTGCCTGTTTGCACTGGCTACAGCAGGGCGCTGGTCCCTACAGTCACTGCCTCCTACACAAAGACCCTGTCTCTGAGTTCTGTAGCCTACTGTTCAGCCCCAGGCTTGAAGATGGATGCCCTGGACGCTTCAAAGCTGCTGAATGAGGAGTTGTATTCAAGACAGCTGTGAGACTTGAGGTGGGGTGGAGAGTGGGCTGGTCTTCAGACCTCTGATATACAACTGCTTGCCTCCTGCTTCCTATCCACAGGTATGTGCTGGGCTCACCTGCCATGCAGAAGATTCGGGGAGCCAGGGTTCTGCTGTCAGGCCTGCAGGGCCTGGGGGCCGAGGTGGCCAAGAACTTGGTCCTGATGGGGGTGGGCACACTCACTCTGCATGATCCCCACCCCACCTGCTGGTCTGACCTGGCTGCCCAGGTAAGTGTCCTGAGGGGCCTATGGGTTGCCAGACCAAGGTGGGGGCACGGCCCAAGAGGAGTGTCTTTACTCAGGCTGCACTGGCTCTCTCCCTAGTTTCTCCTCTCAGAACAGGACTTGGAAAAGAGCAGAGCCGAGGCCTCTCAAGAGCTCTTGGCTCAGCTCAACAGAGATGTCAAGGTCGTCGTGCACACGGGTGACATCACTGAGGACCTGCTGTTGGACTTCCAGGTCAGCCCAGGCCTGCAGCCCTCAAGAGCAGGAAGGGCTGGTCAGTGGTTTCGGCCCTGCTGATCACAGTGTCTACCCAGGTGGTGGTGCTGACTGCTGCGAAGCTGGAGGAACAGCTGAAGGTGGGTACCTTGTGCCATAAGCATGGAGTTTGCTTTCTGGCGGCTGACACCTGGGGCCTTGTGGGGTGAGTAAGACTTCCTGCCTAGCCTACCACATTATGGCCAGCAACTGGCCCCATGCTGTCCTTAGCTCCAGGTTTGCTCCAGTACCCCTCCAGTCAGCCTCAGGTCTAGCCCAGCATGCCTTTCTGATTCTCGTCTTCAGTCCTGCCCTCTGGTTCCTCCACCCTAGCCTCCAGACCTGCTCCAGTAACCCTCTCAAACTTTTAGTTCCCAAGCATCTCCTAGAATTTCTTTCCCAATTCTGGCCCTCTGGCCCTGCCCTGCTATCCCCTATCCTTAAGCACAGCCTGTGAGCTGCCTCAGTGACCCCTACCATCCCATCTCAGGCAGTTGTTCTGTGACTTTGGTGAGAACTTCACTGTGCAGGACCCCACAGAGGCAGAACCCCTGACAGCTGCCATCCAGCACATCTCCCAGGTGGGTGCCGAACTGTGGGCATTCACCTGCTGACCAAGGAGAGGCTGCCAGGGCCTGTGGAAGGCAGGTCCAGGCACCCCTGAGCCAAGCTTCCTCCTACCCAGGGCTCCCCTGGTGTTCTCACTCTGAGGAAAGGGGCCAATACCCACTACTTCTGTGATGGAGACTTGGTGACTTTCTCAGGGATTGAGGGAATGGTTGAGCTCAACGACTGTGCTCCCCGGTCTATCCACGTGCGGGGTAAGCCAATCCTATTTCAACTTCAAAGCCTCCACTGGGAGTGAGCACAGCCTGGCCCTCGGAAAGGGCTCTCCCTCCACCTTCTTCATGTTGCAGCAAGGTCTGGGACGCAGATGCAAGATAGGATGGGGTGTGGGAACTACTCAGGCTCAAGAGTCATACTGACTAGACTTGATCTCCCTCAGAGGATGGGTCCCTGGAAATTGGAGACACAGCAACTTTCTCTCAGTACTTGCGTGGTGGAGCTATCACTGAAGTCAAGAGACCCAAGACTGTGAGACATGTGAGTGCAGGTGCATCTGAGGTGGGGGAGCTTGATCGCCTTGAGGGGCCCACAGCATTCTGGACTAGTCCCTGAGCCAGGTGCCCTTGCAGAAGCCCCTGCACACAGCCCTGCTCCAGCCCCATGTGGTAGCCCAGAATCCCCAGGAAGTTCACCGCGCCCACTGCTTGCATCAGGCCATCCGTGCACTGCACAAGTTCGAGCACCTCCATAGCCGACCACCCCAGCCCTGGGATCCTGTGAGTAGCCCTGTTGCCCCAACCCCCAGCCTCTGTCATTTATTGGGGTCCCACTTATCAGAGGCAACAATGACAATTCACAGATTCAAGTTTGATCTGCTAACACTGCAGCCTCTTGAGACTGGTTCCATGGAAGTGCCAGGCACACGTCCTGGGGACCCCTGCTATACCCTGACCCCTCAGATCTGTGCTGGAAGCTGCACTCAGATTAGTGAAGCCTCTTGGGCTGCTGTCTGCTGCTGGGCATCCTCTAGTGGTGCTGGCAGCAGGGCCAGGCCTTCCCACCCAGGCTTCTGCTTCCTCTTCTATGGAACAGGGTGGAGGGAGGGTGGCTGGAAGGATTTGAGTTAGGGGTGGAGCTCTGGGTGGGGCTACTTTGCCCACAGAGTCCTATCAACAGGTTGATGCAGAGACCGTGGTGGGCCTGGCCCAGGACCTAGAACTACTGAAGTGGACAGAGGAAGAGCAACTAGAACAGCCACTGGATGAGGCCCTAGTGCGGACAGTTGCCCTAAGCAGTGCGGGTGTCTTGAGCCCTATGGTGGCCATGCTGGGTGCAGTAGCTTCCCAGGAAGTGCTGAAGGTGGGCACAGGCATGGGTGTGGGAGGTACTGGGAAGGTATGGAGATCAGTGTGTGTATCAGAGGGTACCCAGCACCAGACAGCAGCCCTGGAGGCTTCACCAACCTGGGTGCAGCCTTCAGCCAGGATCTGAGGGGGTCAGGAGGTGGCAGGAATGCCCAGCCTAAAGTGCTCCCCCAGGCAATCTCCAGGACATTCATGCCTCTGGACCAATGGCTTTACTTTGACGCCCTCGATTGTCTTCCGGAAGATGGAGAGCTGCTTCCCAGTCCTGAGGACTGTTCTCCGGTGAGAGCCTGGGATAAGGGTGCAAGCCTTGTCTAAAATCAGGACTAGGGGAGAGGCATGAGGAATGGCCTCCAGGTCTTGATTCAGAAAACTCAGTGTAAGAAGGAGATGCAGGCCAGTAGCCATCACTGACTCCTATCTCTGTCCCCTAGAGAGGCAGCCGCTATGATGGGCAAATTGCAGTGTTTGGGGCTGGTTTTCAAGAGAAACTGAGCTGCCAGCACTACCTCCTGGTGAGTCATGAGGTGAGGCTGGGGGTGTCTTTGGGAGGACCAGCCCAGCCCCTCTGGCTAAAGCTGTTTCTGCCAACAGGTGGGCGCTGGTGCCATTGGTTGTGAGCTGCTCAAAGGCTTTGCCCTAGTGGGACTAGGGGCCGGGAACAGTGGGGGCTTGACTGTTGCCGACATGGACCACATAGAGCTCTCCAACCTCAGCCGTCAGTTCCTCTTTAGGTCCCAGGACATTGGTGTGAGTACTGACCCCTCCCCACACTCCTGTGTCCCAGACTGTCCTCCCATACAACTTCCCACCCAACATCTTCCTGCTCTCTTCCCAGAAACCCAAGGCAGAGGTGGCTGCAGCAGCTGCCCAGGGCCTGAACCCAGACTTACAGGTGATCCCACTCACCTACCCACTGGATCCTACCACAGAGCACATCTATGGGGATAACTTTTTCTCCCGTGTGGATGGTGTGGCTGCCGCCCTGGACAGTTTCCAGGCCCGTGAGTGCTTGACCTTGAAGTTCAGTCCCTTGCCTACAGCTGTGCCAGCCCCACTTCTGACCCGCTGCTCCCTTGCCAGGGCGCTATGTGGCTGCTCGCTGCACCCACTATCTGAAGCCACTGCTGGAGGCAGGCACATCGGGCACCCGGGGCAGTGCTAAAGTGTTCGTGCCACATGTGACTGAGGCCTACAGAGCCCCTGCCTCAGCTGCAGCCTCTGAGGATACCTCCTACCCTGTCTGTACCGTGCGGTATTTCCCCAGCACAGCCGAACACACCCTGCAGGTAGAGAGCACCCTGGAGAACCCCACCCCACCCAGCTCAGCCCTCAGCTGCAGACCTGTTCTCCACCTGACACCTCATTCTTCTCCCTTCTCTACAGTGGGCTCGGAATGAGTTTGAGGGACTCTTCCAACTGTCTGCAGAGACCATCAATCACCACCAACAGTAAGGCCACCAACAGGGGCAGATGAGAGTCCAGGGCTCCAAGCACAAGTCTGCAGGACTCAGTCTCACACTTCCTCATCTCTCTGCAGGGCACACACTTCCCTGACAGACATGGATGGGGCACAGACACTGACCTTACTGAAGTCAGTGTTTGGCATCCTGAGAGAGCGTCCACAGAACTGGCAAGACTGTGTGGCGTGGGCTCTTGGCCACTGGGAACTCTGCTTCCATCATGGCATCAAACAGCTGCTGAGGCACCTACCACCTAATAAAGTGTGTGGCTAGGGGTCAGGAGGCTGGGGGCTCAGGGGGACCAGACTGAGCCCAGCAGTCTCTACTTACCTAGGTGCTTGAGGATGGAACTCCCTTCTGGTCGGGTCCAAAACGGTGTCCCCAGCCCTTGGAGTTTGACACTAACCAAGTGAGTGGGATTCCCTAGGGAGTACCAAGATAGAGATGTGGCCCCTCAGAGCAGAGGTAGGCACTTCTGCATTCTGCAGAGATGCACAGATGGCCAGAGAGAGCCATGCTTGTGTATATGTGGGTGTCTACATGTGAGGCAAAGGCAGGCACTCAAATAGATCCACAAATAGACAGTGACCCCCACCCCATGCACTCATACACGCTTACTTGCACCCATGCTCTGCTCCTGCTCTTGGTCTGGCTGCAGGACATGCATCTCCTCTACATATTGGCAGCTGCTAACCTGTATGCCCAGATGCATGGGCTGCCGGACTCACGGGACTGGACTGCACTCAGGGAGCTGCTGAAGTTGCTGCCACAGCCTGACCCCCAACAAATGGTCCCCATCTTTCCTAGTAACTCAGAGCTGGCTTCGGCTTCTGCTGAGTTTGGTGAGGCTCCTGGCCCTGGCCCCCCATGCTGTCATTCAAGGGCTTGAACCTGTCCTGTCCTCAGCCTGTGCTGCAGAAGGAAGATAGGGCCTAGGGGACCTACAGCCAATTCACTATCTCTCAGGCCTCCTGTCTCACTCCTCTGAAGGTTTAGGCTTATCCTCTGGTCTCTCAGTATAGGTCTTCTTCCTGCTGCCTACCCCACATCCCAGTTCTTGTGGCAGATTCTTGGCAAAATAAATAAATAAATTTTAAAAATCCATTGGCTTCTGGGGAGTGCCTAGCTATGGCCCGCAGGTGAGGACAGAGTCACAGAGGTGCATGCACACATAGGTGAAGACTGGGGCTTCCAGAGAGAAGACTGTAGCATTAATTAAGGGGGCTTCTTGATTTGATGAGGGAATAATAAGTGACAGCCTTGGCAGAGACCAACAATAGGCACAGGGTTCCAAGAAGAGTGCAGGACATAGGGGCTAAGAACTGTCCCAACATCCCCTCCCCTGACAGGCCCTGAGCAGTTGAAGGAACTGAACAAAGCCCTGGAAGTCTGGAGCGTGGGCCCTCCCTTGAAGCCTCTGATGTTTGAGAAGGTGGGAGCCCAAGTGGCAGTGAGGAGTTGGGCTGGGGAGTTTGTGGAGAAAGGTCAGGAGCCAAGAAGGTAGTTTTGGAGCCCCTTGGCCTGAGTTCTCCCAGCAACACCCTGGAAGCAGCTCACCTTCCCTGAACCTCAGCCTGTCTGATCAAGGGGAGATGGAGGGCACCCCCCAGAATTGTGTGGAGACCTGTACAGTGGCACACAGTTGGCCATGGTGAGGGGCACAGCTGCAGTATTAACACTACTTTGACTTGGGCCTTACAGGATGATGACAGCAACTTCCATGTGGACTTTGTGGCAGCGGCAGCTAGCCTGCGATGTCAGAACTATGGGATTCCACCAGTCAGCCGTGCCCAGGTAACCCCACCCCTTGAGGCTCAGGCCTGGAGGTGGGGGCCAAACCCTGGCCCTATGCCTTGGGCCCAGACTAAATCTCTTGTCCTTGGCAGAGCAAGCTGATCGTGGGCCAGATTATCCCAGCCATTGCCACCACTACAGCAGCTGTGGCAGGCCTAGTGATCCTGGAACTGTATAAGGTGGTGGGTGGGCCACGACCTCGTAGTGCCTTTCGCCACAGCTATCTACATCTGGCTGAAAACTACCTCATCCGCTATATGCCTTTTGCCCCAGCCATCCAGACGGTGAGCCCATGATACCCCACCCTTAGCCCCACTAGGCCTGGATTTCCCCTGCACCTGCCCACACAGGCCCCAATCTAGCTGCTGGGTCTCATTGAGACTCAGACTGTGCAGGAGTCCTTAAGACTCCCTCCAGCCCTCTTCCTGCTATGAAGCCAGGCTGGGACCTGTCAGACACAGGAAGCAACCGTCAGCCATCCCCACCCCCAACCCTCCAAAGCCCAGGATCTGGGGGAACCGCAGCTTTAACTCATTAGTGGAGCCAGACATCCCCCACAGTCCCCTCCTTCCCTGGAGTACCAATGAGGGGTAGGTGGTGGGGAGGGGACCAGGGCCTCAGCCCCAGAAAGGGTCTAGCTTTCCCCTGCATGGCACGGGGGCCCTGGCCTACCTCCTGCAAGCTGAATTAAAGGGTAACAGGCTTGGCACTAGAGATTTGGGGTCTGCAGCCCTGAGTGTATTTGTGTCACAGGTGTGAGTGCAACCAGGGTCTGGGCATCTCTGGTGTGCGGGCATGGAAGGAGCAAGCTTGCACATCTGTGTGCCAGATGGGAGTGCAGGGCTCCCATCTTCCTGTGTCCTCCATGTGGCATGTGTGGATATGCATGTGGGTACATGTGTGTGTTCCTGGGCTTGTGGGCATGTGTTTCTGTGACTGCAGGGCTGTGAATGCCTCCAGCCATGTTCCTAGGCTCTGCAGTTGGCATTTCCTTGGGGCACAGGACAGGGGTAGAAGGAATGCCCTCACAAGGGAGAGGGCAGAGGTCATGGGCCAGCACTGGGCTTCTGCAGAGCAGCCTGGGGTCCCTTTGGACATAGCACACAGAGCCCCTTTGTGAGGCGCCCTGCCTAGTCTAACCAGCACACAGGCTGTCTTTGTCCACGGATTGGAGCGGATGAAGGAGAAGCTCCCATCTCACCTCTAGCCTAGTCTCAGCTTGACCTCAGTGTGTTTTCTTGGGGGCTGGTAGGGCCCCCTGATCCTGGTCTCTAGATACCTGCCAGCCATCCTTCTGTCCTCAGCTCTAGGTACCAGAACCCCAAGACTCTTGGAAGGAAAGGGGACAGGAGGAAGAAGCCTTCATGCACTGTATCCCTGCTGGGGTCTCTGAGACAGTGCAGTCCTGGTGGTCACTATGCCCTTTGCCCCTGTGCCCTGATGAGTAGCCCAAGGCCCTGGCAGTACAAGATTGGGGGACAGGATGTGCCCCCCAGCCCCCAGCCTTGTCTTTGAGGAACAAGCAGCTTTATCAGAGGCTGCAGAGGCCCTGCTCTGGGTTTCCTCAGGAAGCACCACCCCCTCATCCCCCACCCTCACGACTGGCCCATGTGATGGATAGTCTGTTTCCCTGTGCGGGCCCCATAGCCCCATTTCCTGTGCTGGCCCCAGCCTGGGCAGGGAGGGGGCTGAGACTCTGGGCCAGATCCCACCTCTCCCCCCACCCCCCTGGCTCCTGCTTCCTGCTAGTCCAGCTCTTCCCCTAGGAAAGGCTGCTGGTAACTGGGATGGGGGTGGGGGGGAGGTAAGAAGTCTCTCACTACTCCCCTACCTCACCCCAGTTCCGTCACCTGAAGTGGACCTGTTGGGACCGTCTGAAGGTACCAGCTGGGCAGCCTGAGAGGACCCTGGAGTCGCTGCTGGCTCATCTTCAGGTGTGCCCTGTCCCTATCCCACCCCCTAGGCTCAGCCCAGCCTGGCCCAGTTGGTTTCTGACCTTTCTCCCTCTAGGAGCAGCACGGTTTGAGGGTGAGGATGCTGCTGCAGCACCCAGCCCTGCTCTATTCAGCCAGATGGTCGCCTGAAAAGCAGGCCCAGTGCCTGCCCCTCAGGTGAGCCCACTCGGGGCTTTAGACAGGCCCCACCAGTCCCTGGAGGCTGGGGCTAGGGGCCACACAGCCCCATTCTGGGCCCCTCACACCTCCCCAAGCATTTTCACCAAATGGAGCCAGCAAATGGGCTGGGGGTGGGGTGAGGGCTGAGAGCCTGAGGAGGAGCCTTCAGGAGCTGCCTATTTGGCCAGCCCCACAGGCTCCCCACATGCTCTACAGCCCCCCTTTCACAGCCCACTCCCAAGGGACCCACAGCTTCCTGCCTCCCGCTTGCCTCACCAGCTGCTCCTAAAATAGTTTCAGATGTTTCCTGTCTTGAGCGGCTCCTGCTCCTGGCTTGGGCTCCTGACAGCCCGCCAGCACCCTCCCTAGTCCATGCCAGGCTGCCCTCTGCTTGCCATTGCTCACCTCTCCAATCTTCCCTAAACCTCACCCCCACCAGGGTGACAGAACTGGTTCAGCGGGTGACAGGCCAGGTACCTGCTCCTGGGCTGCGAGTGTTGGTGCTGCAGCTGAGCTGTGAGGATGAGGAGGAGGACACTGCCTTCCCACCTCTGCACTATGAGCTGTGACAAGGCAGCCACCATGTCACCTAGCTCGATGGAGCCCTGCATTCCAAGCCCTCCATTGTAAGCCCGCAGTAGGCACTCAATAAATGCTGTTAAAGGAAGGCATAGTGGAGAGGATGGATGATAGGACACAATGCAGTAATGCACACAGGTGTGACATGGGCAAGACAGGGACCCTCACATGGAGACAAAAAGCTCTTCAGAAGATTCGTATGCCTGGGCTGTGCCTCACAGGGCTGGGGCTGCCTCTTAGCGCCTCAGGGGTATGGAACCAGGACAGTCTAGAAAAAAGGCTTTTATTGTCCCAGGCTGGAGAGCAGGGTCAGAGGTAGCTGACATCATTGCAGATGATGGGCTGGCGGCTTCGGCAGCTCATGAGGGCTGCAAAGCGTGAGACGTCTGTAGGCAGTTCAGTTTCTGGGCGAGGTGGGCATGACAGCCGCTTTCCTGCCATAGCTGTCCGCCGAGCCCTGGCCAGCCGGCGCCGAAGCTGCTCAGAGAGGCCAAGCAGGAACTGAGGGGGTCGAGCACGGGCACGGGGCCCACCTCCGTCACCCCCTTCACTCCCTGTCTCAGGCAGCTCCATCCAGTTGTGCACCAAGTCAGCAAAGCAATTGTCCCCCAGTACCAGGGGCTGGCGACTGCGACCCCTGTTCAGTAGGGCTGCTGTCCAGTCCTCTGCTTCCAGTCCCTGCCAGTGCTCCAGGCAGGCATCTGGGGTGGACTTGGGCCGTGGACCGCGGCTAGGTGGTGCACTGGCTACTGGGGCTCTGCCAGCCATGGGGAGGCCACTGACTGAGAGGCGCTGCCTACGAAGGGGCTGTGCTGAGGGTGCTGGGCGCTGGGGTACAGGCAGTTCTTCCTCTCGCCATGTGCTGCCTGACACCTCGGAGAAGCCAGAGTCCCAGTCCAGGGCATGCTCCCTGGGGCCTCCCAAGGCTGCACCCCTGTCTTCTGTCACCACTGCTTCCTCCTCTTCCTCCTCCTCCACGCAGCAGACTGAGTCCTCTTCTAAGGCACCTGAGGCCAGCTGGTGGCTGGGCTGCACATCTGGGCCAGTTTGGGGGGTTGGCTGCAGGGAGCCAGGCATAGGGGGTGAGCCTGTGTCCCGGCCACACAGCTGAGGGGAAGAGAGGGCAGAAGTCGGAGAGGTATCACTTGTCACTCCTTCCTGCCTGCCTGCCAGGCCAGCCCAGAGAAGAAAGGGTCCAGGAAGGTTGGATAGGCCCGCTGACCTGGGCAGCCGGGTGCTAGTGAGCACAGGGCAGGCATGGGGGTGCTGGCACTTGAAGCTGGTGTGATTCTCATCCGCCGACCTGGTGGCAGTCCGGCAGGCTGCAGCACGTAGGGCCAGGCAAGTCGGCACCTGCCACCAGGGCCGGCGGGCGGGCGGGCGGGTGGGCAGGGTTGCGGGCCTGAACGGGGAAGTAGGTCCTGCCCAGGACTGGAGGGGCTTCCCATGCCTATTGGGCGATTCAGTTCCCCAAAGCGTCTTTCAGAGAAAGATCGCTTGCTAGCTGAGGGGTAGAGGAGGGAGGCACACACCAGCCTGAAGTAGGGGGTGTTCACAGCAGCGCCAGCACCTCGTGAGTCCCTTGCCGCCCCGTGCCCCGTCCCCAAAGAAGTCCCCTTTCCACTCTCTCCTCCCGCGCAGTTCCAGTAGCACGGCCAGCTGGGTGCTGTTACCTGATGCCCAGCGCAGTTCCCAACTGTCCGAAACCCGACACGGGCCATCTGGGCCATAGGCGCCGCGCCGCCCCCACCCTGCCTCGGACTGGCACACCAGCCACCCCGCACTCGTCTGGTGTTCGGGCCGGGCGGCAGCCTGGCACCCCGCACGCGTCCTCACGAACCGCACCCGCTCCCGAGCCTCACCAGTTCCCAGCGGAGCTGGCTGAGGAAGCTGTCAAGCCTAGCGCTGTGCATGTCCGCGCCGACGTCCCCACCGAGCCTGCCAGCTCCTCTCGGAACCCCGGCGGAGCGGTGCTGAGAGGGCTGGGCGGGCCGGCCAGCAGCGCCCTCAGCCTTCGCCTGGCTGCGCGGCTCCTCGCTCTCCGTAGCTCCCGCCGCCGCCGCCCCGACATCTGGCATCAGCGCCCCGCCCCGGCCCCGCGGCCAAACGGGGCGGGGCTAAAGCCCAGCATCCCTCCCGACTCTTCCGCGGCTCCTGGGGGGAAGGGCGGGGTAGTAGCTGGAAGTCGGACGGGGTCGGGCCGGGGACCCTCGATCCCCCAGACAGTTGAGCAGACCCTGCGTTTGCTGCGGGACGCAGGGCAGGTCGCCTCATTGTGGGGGCCTCATCCTCCCCATTTGTTCTATGGTGAAATAGCGGTCCCTCCCACGGGGCGCCGTGCTGCGCCCGCCTGGAGGCAGAGCGCCAAGGACGGTCGGACCCAGAGAGGTTGTGGCCCACTAGGGGTCTGATCCTCGGGACCCGTTCCTGAGGCTGGCATCGGCACTCCGTGGACGGGATGGACGTGGGGTTCGGCCCATCCCAGAGAGCGCGGGATTTTGTGGCAGCGCATCCGCGGGGCCTCAGTCGCGTCCCAACCAAGCTAGACGGGACTGCCCTCTAGCGGGGAGTGCTCGGCTAGCCGCGAGTCCAGCGGCGACACGCGACCATGGGCATTCCCTGTGCCCGTACCACGAGCAAGCTGAGGGTCAGTGCAGGGGTGAGCCTGTCTCCTGAGGCTGCTCTATCAAAGCAGGCTAGGCTTAAGGGTAGTTTAGCTGCAGACAGACTGGACATACCAGCAACAGGAAAATACCAGGGAATGAAGGATATGGGCTAGCCTGGGGAAGGACAGTCTCAGGAGGTGACATCAGGATGCAATCAAGAAGAGGGACATTTTAGACAGAAAGAGCAGCCAGGGAGAAGACCCCGAGGGGCAGGAACTGTACATAAAGAAGGTCCAGGTGTCTGTGATCGGTGGTGGTGGCAGGAAGGAAAAGGTCAGCAAAACCAGGCTCCAACGGCCTTAGAGCAGAATGTGGGTTATGTTCTTGGTGCAATGAGGAGCAATGGGGGCGTTTGAGCAGGAATCGCCTGGGCTAGCCCTTGTTTAGATAATTCCAGCTGCTTTCAGAAAATGATTCTGCAATAAGAGTGGAGGCTCCTGCCCTCATCCAGGCAAGGAAGGGGAAGGCCTAGGCCTGGGCAGGGCAAGTGCACTGAAGGGGGTCACTTTGGGGTATGTTTTGGAGCCAAAATCAAGTCTTCCTGATGCATGGATGTGGGCAGGACAAGAGAGGCATCACACATGACTCCTGCATTTCTGGCACTAACAGCTGGTTGCATGAAATTGCCATAAACTGATCTGGGAAAGACTGGAGAAGAGTGGATTTGGAGAGGAAAATTCAGTGATCATTTATGGACATGTAACCCTTGAGATGCCTGTTAGACATCCAAGAGTAGTTGCAGGGTCAGCCGTTAGGTGTATGACCCTAGACTTCAGGAGAGTGATCAGCACTGGAGCCTTGGATCTGGGAGGCATAGGAGCGAATGGAGGGTATGTAAGGCCATAGGCCTGGATGAGATGGGGTGGGAGATGGGTGCGGACAGAGGGGGACAGCAACCAAGATTGTGCCCTGGAACATTCCACGAGGTGGAAGTAGGGGAGATATGAAGCAGAACTATCAAAGAGGCTGAGCAGAAACAGCCAGGAGAAATATGAGAGTGTGGGGACTCAGGAGCCAAGGCAGTGAGGATGAAGAACAAACCGCCGGATTCTGCAGTGCATAGGTCACTGGGAACCCTGACAAGGGAAGTTTTGTGTAGAGATGGACAGACCTTATTAGAGTGTGTAGAGAAGAGAGTGAGGGCTGAAGAACTGGAGACAGCAAATGAAGACAATTTTTTTTTGAGACAGCACCTCACTCTGTTGCCCAGGCTGGAGTGTGGTAGCACGATCTTGGCTCACTGTAGCCTTGATCTCTGGGGCTCAAGTGACCCTCCTATCTCAGCCTCTCGAGTAGCTGGGACTACAGGCGTGTGCCACCACACTCAGCTAATTTTTAGTATATATTTTTTTTTAAATAGAGATGGGGTTTCACCATGTTGTCCAGGCTGGTCTCGAACTCCTGAGCTCAAACGATCCTCCTGCCTCAGCCTCCCATACAGGCATGAGCCACCATGCCTGGCTAGAAAACTTTAAAAAAATTAACATAGACCAGGCGGGGTGGCTCACACCTGTAATTCCAGCACTTTGGGAGGCCGAGGCAGGTGGATCACTAGGTCAGGAGTTCGAGACCACCCTGGCCAACATCGTGAAACCCCATCTCTACTAAAAATACAAAACTTAGCCAGACGCAGTGGCAGGCACCTGTAATCTCAGCTACTTGGGAAGCAGAGGCAGGAGAATCACTTGAACCCAGGAGGTGGAGATTGCAGTGAGCCAAGATCATGCCACTTCACTCCAGCTGGGTGACAGAGCGAAAGACTCCACCTCAAAAAAATACAAACAAAAAAAAAAAACCCTGACATATGGCTAGGCACGGTGGCTCATGCTTGTAATACCAGCACTTTGGGAGGCCGAGGCGGGTGGATCACGAAGTCAGGCGTTCAAGACTCCACTAAAAATACAGAAAAAAAAATTAGCTGGGCGTGGTGGTGGGCGCCTGTAATCCCAGCTACTTGAAAGGCTGGGGCATAGAATTGCTTGAACCCAGGAGGCAGAGGTTGCAGTGAGCTGAGATTGTACCACTGCATTCCAGCCTGGGCAACAGAGTGAGACTCCATCTCAAAAAAAAAAAAAAAAAAAATATATATATATATATATATAAATATATAAATATATATATAAAATATATAAGCACAATAAATGAACAAATTTGAAAGTTATAGTTCTATAAATGTATCTGTAGACACTTGTGCAACTGCCACCCAGGTAAAGCTATAGAACAGCTTCAGCAACTCCTGGAAGCCACCTGGTGCCCTATCCAATTGATATTCCCAAAGGTAAACAGTATTTGTATTTCTATCATAAAGGATTCCTTTTGTTTGTTGGATGTAGATAAATTTTTTTTTTTTTTTTTTTTTTTTTTTTTTATGAGACAGGGTCTTGCTCTGCCACTCAGGTTGGAGTACAGTGGCACAATCATGGCTCACTGCAGCCTCTGTCTCTTGGAGTTCAAGCGATCCTCCTACCTCAGCCTCCTGAATAGCTGGGACTATAGGCCTGCACCACCATATCCAACTAATTTTTTGTAGAGATAGGGGTTTCACTTTGTTGCCCAGGCTGATATTGAACTCCTGAGCTCAAGTGATCTTCCCACCTTAGCCTCCCAAAGTGCTGGGATTACAGATATGAGCCACCACACCCAGCAAATTTTGAGAGATTTTGTTGATAGTTGGGCTCGTATTTTATAGGCAGATAATGTTCTAATGGAGGGCTTCCAGATGGAGTTGAGACTCTGTGGGTTAGCAGGTCCTGGGCCCAATTTTCCTGGGTGCTGTGCTTGCTCCATCTCCAAGGATTGGATGACCAGTTTCCTCATCTGAACCTTAATCCTCCTCCCTTTCCATGCCCTTGGAGTTGTAGTAATGAAGGGGCAATGGAAAAATGGGATATTCTGAGCCTCTGGAAGCTTGCCAGAGGTCTAGAACTCAGTCACCAGGGATGGGTGGGGCTAGAATCTGGGAGGCCCAGGAATCCCGCCTGCCCAGCTATGTTTGAGCAACTGACCTGGCAACAGGGTGGGTCAGACAAACAGCCTAGCTTTCTGAAGCCTCTTCTGCTGTCTGTGTCTTCAGGTCATCATGGTGCTGCTCAGGCTCCTCATGCTCCTCTTTTCTCTGGTGGTCTCTGGTAAGGAGGTGGTGGGTGGAGGAACCCTAGTTTTCCCTTGGTGTCCTGACCTTCCTAAGTAAGCTACCATGGAGGACAGGGGTTGGGGGAGAGGTAGGAAAGTGTAAGAATCTGAACCCCTGGCCCTCATCCCTTATCTTGGCTGCTTCCTCAAACAAGTTCTCACTCCCCATCTGTGAAATGTTGGATGCTGGGTACAAGGAAAGACCTTAGCTGCTTGGCCCCAAGGTGTGGCCAGGCTCTGTGGCAAGAGGACAGGACTATGCTAGTATGTGTGGTTCCATCAGCCTGGGGAGCCTCCAGCCTGAATTCTCTGCTTTTCACAGACCTCCACAGCCTGTCCTGGTTTATAAATGTCTCTGAGAGCCAGGGCCCTGGCACAGTCCTTCAGTTTTTCTCCTTCAATTGCTCCTCCTACACACCCACACCCACCCTGGAGTTGCTCAGTGTCCAGCCACCCACCACCTTCTTCAACCCACCCAGCTTGGCCAGGTGGCAAGGGACCTATGTGGGCAAGGTAGGGTCATGTATACAACTGGGGACTGTGGGGACACAAGGGAAGACCTAAAATTTCCAAGCCCCACATGGGCACTTCCCACCCACCACAGTTGACCTTGAGCAGCTCTGCTCGACTGGATGCCCTGATGGTGAACCACTACAAGCTGTGGCTGAAGTTTACATGTGGCAGCTATGTGACGGAGGGACCACTCTTTGTGGATGTGCAGCGGGACCTTAGCCATATCCAGTGTGCTGGTCAATTTGCCAGTCCAGGTGAGGCCAGGGGCAGTCAGTAGGAGGTGGGCAGGCATGGCCCAAACAGATCCTCCCTGACTTCCCTTCTGGCCAGCTGGGGAAATGATTCAGGTGCCAGAGACAGTCAGACCTGGGGCTCGGCTGTACATTCTGCTCCTCCCAGGCCTAGAACTCCACGGAGCCCAGGTGAGCCCAGAACATGGGATGATGGGTGACAGGATGGGGGCAGGGGGGATGAGGAGAGTAAATTAATCCTGCCTGGCCAGGCACAGCCTGCAGAGGAACCTTGCAGCAAAGGCATAGATGAGCCTCTACATGATGCATGTTCTCGGAGAGCACTGCTGAGAGCTGCTCACCCAGTGACCATGGCTGTTCCCACAGGGACATCTCAGGGGCTGAGTTTCTTCTTTCAAGATCTGCTATGTATTCTCAGTTCTCTATGACAATTCTGTATTACTGCTGTAATTTAAAAAAAAAAAAGGCAGGTAATGGCCAGGCACAGTGGCTCACACCTGTAATCCCAGCACTTTGGGGGGGGCTGAGGCAGGCAGCCTCAGGAGTTTGAGACCAGCCTGTCCATTGTAGTGAGGCTCTATCTCGTCTAAAAAAAAAAGAAAAAAAAAAAAAATAGCCAGGCATGGTGGCACATGCCTGTAATCCCAGCTACTCGGGAGGCTGAGGCAAGATAATTGCTTGAATGTGGGAGACAGAGGTTGCAGTGAGCCAAGATCCTGCCACTGCACTCCAGCCTGGGTAACACAACAAAAATCTGTCTCAAAAAAAAAAAAAAAAAAAAAAGTATTTAAAAACAAAGTAACTGACTTAAAAGCAAAAAGGATTGAGGATCATGGCCAGGGGTTGGGCTGGAGGTCAGAGAGCCCAGGCTGGGAAAAGGTGAAAAAAAAGTGGTGAAGCATGAGAAATTGGGTGTGAGGCTGGGCACAGTGGCTCACGCCTGTAATCCCAGCATTTTGGGAGGCCAAGGCAGGCAGATCACTTGAGGTCAGGAGTTCGTGACTAACCTGGCCTCACTGTATTTTCAGTAGAAACCCTGTCTCTACTGAAAATACAAAAATTAGCCAGACGTGGTGGCAGGTGCCTATAAATCTAATCGCAGCTACTTGGGAGGCTGAGGCTGGAGAATTGCTTGAACCCAGGAGGTGGAGGTTGCAGTGAGCCGAGATTTCACCATTGCACTCCAGACTGGGCAACAAGAGCAAAACTCCATCTCAAAAAAAAAAAAAAAAAAATTAACTGGGCATGGTGGCACAGGCAGGTAATCCCAGCTATTTGGGAGGCTGAGGCAGGAGAATCGCTTGAAACCAGGAGGTGGAGGTTGCAGTGAGCTGAGATAGCTCCACTGCACTCCAGCCTGGAAAACAGAGCGAGACTCTGTCTCAAAAAAAAAAAAAAAAGAGAAAGAAAATTGGGTGTAGGCAGGTGCCTGCTGGGTTGCTGAAGAAGGTTGATGGGGGTGCTCAGGGCACTGGGGGCTGAATGGGGTAGCCAGCATCTCTGTTCTGTCAGATGAGCATTATCAGTGCCCAGGACCCTCCACACTTCCCTGGACCTTTCTCCATCAATGAGCAAGGTTGGCTACAGGCACCATCCCAGGGCCTCCTAGGCCAGGCTCAAAAGGTGAGCATGACCTGGAATCTGGGGGTGTCCATGGATTGGGTAGAGCTCCTACCTTTTAGAAATTTGTGTATTCTTTTTTTTTTCTTTTTCTCCTTCAAAAGAAATTTGTGTATTCTTGGCCTCCTTGGCCTCCTCAACTAATCCTGACTCTCTCAGATCTGGACCTGCTGCTCCATGCTGGCTGTCCTCCCACCTTAGCCTGGTTTTGTGCTGGGCTTTGGAGTTCTAGAAAGAAGAGGAATCCTTCTCTCTGGGAGTTCACAGGCCCTCTAATAGAATGAAAAGTGTTTAGGGCAATCACACAGTAAGAGAAAGTCTTGGATAATGGCTGGGAGTGGTGGCTCATGCCTGTAATCCTAGCTCTTAGGGAGTCTGAGGTGGGCGTTATAACCTGAGGTCAGGAGTTCAAGACCAGCTTGACCAACATGGCAAAACCCCATCTCTACTAAAAATACAAAAATTAGCTGAGTGTGGTGGCACATGCCTGTAATCCCAGCTATTCAGGAGGCTGAGGCAGGAGAATTGCTTGAATCCAGGAGGTGGAGGTTGCAGTGAGCTGAGATTGCACCACTGCACTCCAACCTGGGCAACAGAAAAAAAAAGTTCTGGGTAAAGTGGAAGAGATTAGAGAAGTTCCCCCTTTAAAACTTCCATCTCTCAGTTACTGGCTTTCAGCAACTCTAAATGGTAATTCATATTGTGAATGATTCAGATATCACTCTTGGACTGTTTGCATCGTAATGGAATAATTTATGGCCCAAAAGTATAAGGCTCAAAGAAATACTTGTCAGCAGAGTGACAGGACATGGGGATCGTGGGGAAAAGTGAAAGTTGAGATTCGTTTTGGAGATCCTAAGTAAGGTTGCCTATTTAAGGGGAGGACTGGGCATAGACAAAGAGATGGACAGATACACTCTGGCTCCTTTCTGCTCTGGGTGCACCACAGGTCTTCCAGCTACAGATCTCAGTGTCCTTCGGACAAAGGCAGAGCTGCCAAGGGATGGTGATGGTGAAGGTTTTGCCTGTTTCCTCCAGCCAGGTCTCCTTCCTGTAAGGCTCCCCTACCCTAGAACAGTGAGGGAGGAAGGGCCTAGCCCCAGGGAATCAGTTAGGCTGAGGCTGCTGGAGCTGAGTCCTAGCCCTGGCAGGAGGGGGGCCCAGGGAAAGAAGCTGTGGACCCACAGGGTGAGCAGGAATGGGCAGGAACCAGTGCCCCTCTTTTGGTCCAGCGAACAGGCTCAGAATATCACCATCCCTGAGAACCTGGCCCCCGGTAGTGAGGTGGTTCAGGTCTGGGCCCGGGGTGTCAACCTGCGCTATGAAATCCTGTCTCCGATGCCCAGCCCATTCTTCTCCATTGGTCGTGGTGAGAGGTGTTGAGGGAGGGGCGGGTATCAGGATGCCTCTGTGGCTGGTCCAGAGATGACCCATACTACCTCTTCACCTTCCTGTTTGGGGGTCTGGCCTTGGAGAAGGCAGCAGGAGGGCCAGGCTCAGTGGCCTCTTTCGCCTGTGGATCTGGTGGGCTGCTGGAAGTGGGACTGAGCTGGAAGCAGGGCTGATCTCTATGTTCCGTGACCCTCCCGCTTCATGCAGTGGATGGTGTGGTCCGGACCACTGCACCCCTGGAGTTAGCTCGTACCTCAGGCACTTCGGTCTCTAGGCTGCAGGTGAAGGCCTTTGAGCGGCACCGGCCATGGGACAGTGCCGAGCTCAATCTCACCATGAACGTGCGGCTGGTCAACCTCTGGCCTCCACGTTGTCTCCCAGCGCTTCTGGTGTGAGTATCTGGGAACCTTACTTGTGTTGCTGGGGCCAGAGCCATGACTCAGGGCACTGCCAGATTCCCGCCTTGCTGCCGTGGCACGCTCAGGTCCCAAATCCCCGAGACTGCACCTGTGGGCACTGTGCTGACTACTCTCACTTGCGAAGATCCAGACTCTGTTGGTGCCACCCTGGACTACAAGCTGTGGTTCCGCAGTTCTTCTGACCCTGCCAGCCTCTGCCTTTATGAGAGAGTCCTTGAGGTGCTCAGCCCCAGCTCCCACACCCACTTGCAGGGTGCTTGCAACAGGAAGGGGTGGGTGGGCCAAGGGTCTGTGAGAGCTGAGACCACAAGAGTGGGGGTTGGGGTGACGGCTATTGAGTCAGCATGTGTTGCAGTCTGGAAAACAGGATCCAGGAGGGCTATTTGTGGATACCCTGGCCTGCGGCAGCCCCATGAGACTCAGGGCTCTCCCAGGCCCTTGGCTGAACCTTACTTTCTAGCCCCTCTGGCTAGGTGAATGCCACACTGGACTGTGACACTCCTGGATCCTGCTTCCAGCATGCAGCCTCCATCCTGGTGCTTGATGGTGGCCAGCCCCAGATGACCAGTGAGTGACCACACCCAGCCTGGACACCCAGGACAAGGCTGTTCTGTCCTCCTGCTTCCCATGCTCAGGACAGGTTCATCTCTCCTCCTTTGAAATCCAGTAGGACAGGGTTGTCTCCATGTCAGACCCTGAGGATATATCTCTTAGACTCCCAGCAGGGGAAGGCTTCCGCCCTCCCTTTAGACCCTCTCACTCTTTAGACCCCCAGGGCAGGGCCATGTCTCCCTCCTCAGACCCCCAGGTCAGGGATAGGCACCCCAGGCCAGCTCCTTGACTGCCAAATGACCTCCAGCGGAGGTGCCGGTACTGGTGATGGTGACACCCGTCAACGAGTTCTCCCCAGCCTGTGCCCCTCGCGTGTTCCGGGTTCGGGAGGATGCAGCACCACACACTCTGCTGGGCTCCGTGGTGGGCACGGACATGGATTACCCTCATGACAACGTTGAGTACTACACCTCTGGGGGTCCTCCCACCTTCGCCGTGGACCATCTCAGTGGTACTTCCACCCCAGGGCTGGGATGGAAGCGGGGAGCCAGACTTGGCTCTGCAGCCTGAGGCTGTGGTCCCCTCTCTAGGGGAAGTTCACCTCCTGGGACCTTTGGACTATGAGCAGCAGAGGGTCTACAGGCTCACTGTCCTGCTGACTGACTATGGACAAGATCAGAACCCCAACCGTCACCGCTCAGGTTCCTGTACCATTACCATCGAGGTTGAGGTAATTGTGTCCTAAGGCTTTGGAAATAAATACTTTGAAAGACAGGAGTAGATTGCCCTGTGGTGTTCTGCTTTTCCACTCTGTGCCTCAGTTTCTTCCACGAGTTGGCTGGAGAAAAGTGGGGCCTAATTGTGGAAAGCTCTGGAGTCCATTGTGTGATGCCTTGAAACCTAGGCTCTGGCTGTCGTGAGAAGTTGAGGGTCTGGCTTGGAGGTTTGGGAGATGGTTGCACCCACTCCTAACCTGGCTCCTTTCTGCAGGATGTGAATGACCATGCTCCCGAGTGTGAGCCCCCATTTCAGGAACTCACCATCTATGTTCCTCTGGGCCGAAGTGTGGAGGTGACCAAGGTGTCATGCCGGATCCCTCAGGAGCCACAGCGCCTGGCCTTCTCCTACAGCATCGTGGGAGGTAGGGGACATGGGCACCACCAGGTTGTGGGTGAGGGGCAGGCCAAAGCCAGCAATGGTCTCCTCCTCCTGCCACTCTGCTTTCAGGGAATAGCCAGAACCGATTCATCCTGCAAGGGGCCATCCTGGTGCACAGTGGCCTTGTGTTGGGGCCCTTTTGGCCAGAGCAGCCCAATACCTATGAGCTATTGATCTGTGTGGCTGATGCAGGCCCCTCAACCCCCCACCTCAGCACTACAGCCACCATTGTTGTGCATCTAGTTCCCTGGAAGGCCAGCACAGGGACCACCAGCATCCACAGAACCACAGTGAGGAGGCTCCTTGGGCCCTCGGGGGGCAGGAAGGGTGGACCTTGGAGGGTGAGGAGACCCAATTTTTCAGGTGGAAGTAGGGGGAAGTCAGTTCAGAGGGAAGTGCTGAGTGCAGAGAGCCCAGCAGTGCTGGAGAGCAAATCACGAGTGTGGGGTGGTATAACCCAGGGAGGGGTTGGAAGGCTGGATTAGGGCATTGTGGCAAGGCAGTGGTGAGGCTGTGGCCTCCTTTTCAGGTGCCTTCAATGATGACACCCATGCTGGTGACAGACACAGAGGCTTTCTGGCAGCCACAGCCCTGGTTTGTGGTGGTGTTGACAGCAACTGGTGCTCTTCTCCTGTTGGCCCTGGGCTGGCTTCTTGGCAGGCTCCTCCAGGGGTAGGGATTCTATCCTGGTGCTCCCTACCTGCCCCCAACCCACCTATGGACCCCAGTTGTGATGGGCGGTTTCACCCAAGATTAGATGACAATGCCCAAGTGGGTAAGTGACAAACTGACATTGAGGAGGGCTGCTCTCCCTCCAGAGGTCTTTAGATTAGGGTCAAAGAGACACTGGGAGGAAGCAACTTCCATCACTGGCAGAATCCAGTCTTGGAATGGGAGGAGTGTAGATAAGCTCAGGGCTTGAAACTGTGAGTGTGGGCCAGGCGTGGTGGCTCACACCTGTAATCCTAGCACTTTGGGAGGCCGAGGTGGGTGGATCACCTGAGGTCAGAAGTTCAAGACCAGCCTGGCCATCATGGTGAGACCCCATCTTTATATATTAAAAAAAAAAAAAAAAAAAGAAAAGAAAAGAAACTGTTAGTGTGTCATGCATTGGGCATTTACCCCTATTCCTGATTTCTGCCCTCCACTGGAAACCTTTCCTGCTCCTGTAGACTCTTGAGTTCCTTATGGACATAGGACTGAGCCCAGGGAAAGGGGATGGAACAATGTGGGCACTGCATACAGACATTGGTTGTTCCCAGTATAAAGGGACGAGTGAGCCAGGTGCAGTGGCTCATGTCTGTAATTCTAGCACTTTGGGAGGCTGAGGCAGGCAGATCACAAGGTCAAGAGATCGAGACCATCCTGGCCAACTTGGTGAAACCCCATCTCTACTAAAAATACAAAAATTAGTTGGCTGTGGTGGCGCGCTCCTGTAGTCCCAGCTACTCAGGAGTCTGAGGCAGAACTGATTGAACCTGGGAGGCGGAGGCTGCAGTGAGCCGAGATCATGCCACTGTCCTCCAGCTTGATGACAGAGTGAGACTCCGTGGAAGGAAGGAAGGAAGGAAGGAAGGAAGGGAGGAAGGAAGGGAGGGAGGGAGGGAGGGACACGGGGGAATGGTGCTGGTTCCTCCTGGCATTTTAGGTTGGCCCAGCTGCTGCAAGCACCCAGCAAACCAGCCCAGGCTCTGCTGCTAAACAGGTCAGTCTCCTTTGCATACTTCTCTATGCCTGGGAGCTAATCTGTTAAACTCAGTTTGAGGCCCACAGCCTTGCCCTGTACTGCTGCTCCTACCATGCCCCAGCATCCAGGGAACTGAGGGATCCATCGAGGCTTTCATGGAGGTACCGAAGATGGAGATGTCCCAGGCACCCAGCAGCATCAAAAGCCTGGTATGTCAGCTTACCATCTCAAGTAGTGGGCAAAGAGCCCACTCCAGAGTCCTCCCCAGCCCCCTCCAAGCCTGTCCCTTTCCCTGTGAATGGCTACCCTGTGGAAGTGCCCACACTAGCACCATGAGGATGGAGGAGGCAGGTGGGCTTCTGGTCCCCCAGGGGCAGGCCTTCGTCTGCTCCCCTGTGGGCAGGGTTCAATTCATTGTACCTTTCATTTTTTCCCTCAGCAGTACTTTGATGGTAGAGCACAGGACTCCCGTGAGTCCCCCCTTCCTAAATTATTCTCTGTCTGGGCCCTCACCCCATTTGAATATCTCCTCCTCTATTTACCCCATCTCAATATCTCCTCCTACTCCCAGAAACCCACCTCAATCTAATGTTTTCCTGAATGGGGTCTGCTCTCATTGCCACTCACCCTTCATCCATTCTTTGTCAAATACCTGGGGAGCCCAGAGATGACTCGTACGTGGTCTGGTCTCTGCCCACAAGGGGAGGAGGGATGATGGTGAGGGGAGAGGCCCCCAGAGAGTCCAGTGTCACCAGTGAATTACAGGAGAGTAATCTGGCATTGGCCTTAGGGAAGTTGGTGTCCTGTGTTGGAGAATCAAGGAGGCTTCCTGTGCATTTGAGTCAGAGTTTAGAGAATTTGCTAAGAAGGGAGGGAGGGGACAGGTTAGATTCCAGCAGAAGGTGGGGTGTCACACTGAGGGTTCTGGAGGAATAATTTCTTACTCTTAGGTAAGAGGGGAGGGAGGCAGTTCTCCTGGGGCCAGCAGCACCCCCTCACTCTCCTCTCTCTCTTACCGGTTTTAGGTACAGGAAGAGACTACCTGTTTAACACACGCACGGGAGCCCGGCGCTGGCTTTGAGGCCAAGTAGCTGCTTTACTATGTGTGGAATTTCTTTTTCACACCATCAGGGGCTGTGTTTTCAAGTTGATTCATAATAAACAAAATTACGAACAGAAAAGTTCTAGCCTTGTAGCTAACGTGGGAGAAGCTCTGAAATCTGTGCCTCCTTGTTCTCACTTGGAGAACTCCCTGCCTTGTGAGCAGACTCTAGGGAGCAATAAGGTTTTCCTTCTTTTTTTTTTTTTTTAAACAGAGTCTCACTATGATGCCCAGGTTGGAGTACAGAGGCTATTCACAGGTGTTATCATAGCACACTATAGCCTTGAACTCCTGGCCCCAAGAGAGCCTCCTGAATAGCTGGAATTGTAGGCACTGCACTTGGCTTTATTTTTATTTTAAGAAGGCATTGTATGATGCTTGGACTGACAGTGTGACTGATGCTCTATAGAGATAATAGGCTATCATCCTTGTCACTGGCTGAGGGGCCTCTAATCAGCATGTCTCTTCAAGGTTACCTGCTTCCTTTTTCTAGCCAGAAGAGGGAGAGAACAATGTTGCATGCGTGCGTGCGTGTTATGAGAGAGAGAGAGAGAGAGAGAGAGAGAGAGATGGGGTCTGGCTTTGTTGCCCAGGCTGGAGTGCAATGGTATAATCATGGCTCACTGTAGTCTTGAACTCCCAGGCTCAATTGATCCTCTTACCTCAGAATCCTAAGTAGGTGAGACTACAGGAATGCACCACCATGCCTGGCTAATTTTTAAATTTTTTGTAGAGATGGGGTCTTTCTATGTTGCCCAGGCTGGTCTTGAACTCCTGGGTCCAAGTGTTCCTCCCCCTTCAGCCTCCCAAAGTTCTGGGATTACAGGTGTGAGCCACTGTGCCTGGATCACTGTTGCTTTTTGTTGTTGTTGTTGAGATGTTCTTTTTAAATTTTAAATTTTTGTGGGTACATAGGTGTATAAATTTGGAGATGTTTTGATAAGGCATGTAATGCTTAATAATCACTTCATGGAAAATGGGGTATCTGTCCCCTGAAGCATTTATCCTTTGTGTTACAAATAATCCAATTATACTATTTTATTTTAAAATGTGCAATTGTTGACTGTAGTCACGGTGTTGTGCTATCAAATAGTAGGTCTTACTCATTTTTCTTTTTTTTTGGTACCCACTAACCATCCCACCTCCCCACCCTTTCCCAGACTCTGGCAACCATCCCTCTACTCTCTATCTCCATGAATTCAATTGTTTTGTTTAAATCCTTTTCCTTTTTTTTTTTTTGAGACGGAGTCTCACTCTCTCACCCAGGATAGAGTGCAGTGGTGTGATCTTGGCTCACTGCAACCTCCGCCTCCTGTATTGAAGCAATTCTCGTGCCTCAGCTTCCTCGAGTAGCTGGGACCATAGGCGCATGCCACCACACCTGGCTAATTTAATTTTTATTTTTAGTAGAGACGGGGTTTTGCCATGTTGGCCAGGCTGGTCTTGAACCCCTGACCTCAGGTGATCCTCCTGCCTCGGCCTCCCAAAGTGCTGGGATTATAGGCGTGAGCCACTGCGCCTGCGCTTCCCCACCTTTTTTTTTGTAGAGACCTCCCAGGCTAAAGCGATCCTCCCACCTTAGTCTCCTGAGGTAGCTGGGACTACAGGTGTGCACCACCATGCCTGCCTGATTTTTAAAAATTTTCTAGTGACGAAGCCTTGCTATGTTACCCCAGGTAGTCTCAAACTCCTAGGGTCAAGTACTCATCCAGCCTTGGCCTCCCAAGGTGCTGGGATTATAGGTATGAGCTACCCACTACACTTGGCCAAGTTCAATTATTTTTATTTTTAGATCCCATAAAGAAGTGAGAATACACGATGTTTGTTTTTCTGTGCCTGACTTATTTCACTTAAGATAATGACCTCCAGTTCCATCCATGTTGTTACAAATGGCAGGATCTCCTTTTCTTTCACTGCATTCTCCGCCTCCTGGGTTCAAGCGATTCTCCTGTCTCAGCCTCCTGAGTAGCTGGGACTACAGGCGTGCGCCACTATGCCCAGCTAATTTTTATATTTTTAATAGAGACGGGGTTTCACCATGTAGGATGGTCTCAATCTCTTAACCTCCTGATCCTCCTGCCTTGGACTCCCAGCTGGGATTACAGGCATGAGCCACTCCACCTGGCTGATCTCATTCTTTTTCATAGCTGAATAATACTCCATTGTGCATATGTACCATATATTTTTTATCCATTAATCTGCTGATGGACACTTAGGTTGCTTCCAAATCTTGGCTATTGTGAATGGTGCCGCAGCAAACACGGAAGTGCAGATATCTTTTTGATATACTGACTTCCTCTCCTTTGGGTACATACGCAGTAGTGGGATTGCTGGATCATATGGTAGCTGTATTTTTAGTTTTCTGAGGAACCTCCAAACTCTTTTCCGTAGTAGTTATACCACTGTTGCTTTTTGAGGGCCCCATCAAACTTCAGGGCAGTTTGCCAACTGTATGTGGAGGTTTTCTTGGGAAGGATCCAGAGCTTTTGCACTGAGGTGAGGGGTGATGCAGACTTGAGAATCCTGTGGCATGGCTGGTCCTGGAGGATTAACAGAATCCCTCTTTTGAAGGTTGTTGGCTTTTTTCCCCCCATCTGTTTCTTCTGGTTCCTCTGCTGTCACTTCTCCCTGTGCTGACCTGAGTTGTTGCCTACAACAGGCTGCTGGTGGGCAGGTCTTGCTGCGTGCAATGTTGGCCCACCCTCCATGCCCAGCCTGGCATCAACTTCTAACCAGCTCTCCAAGAGGACCTTACTGTGTTAACTCCAAGTTATCAGTCTTTCCTCTTCTGTTGAGTCTGTGGGCCTGAACTCCCTTAGGGCACTGGAGAACCTCCCTTTCTGGAGAACCTCCTTTTTCTTTTTGAGACAGAATCTTGCTCCATCACCCAGGCTAGAGTGCAGTGGTGTGATACCGGCTCACTATAACCTCCTCCTCCTGGGTTCAACTGATTCTTCTGCCTCAGCCTCCCGAGTAGCTAGGATTACAGGCACCTGCCACCATACCTGACTAATTTTTGTATTTTTATAGAGATGGGGTTTTGCCATTTTGGCCAGGCTGGTCTTGAACCCTGACCTCAAGTGATCTCCTGCTTCGGCCTCCCAAAGTGCTATATTACAGACATGAGCCACTGCGCCTGGCCAGGAGGACCTCCCTTTCTGAACCAGTTGTGGTATCCCAGGCCCAGGAAGAAGCTGGGTGCCTTCTCTGGGATCAAAACAAAACAAAACAAAACAAAGACCCGTCATGGGGCTCCCACCAAAGTTAGTGTTTTAAGACACGCCTCGGGAATAGCAACTTGAAAGCAGGTTGTTCCAGGAAGTGGTCGTAGGCAGATTTTTCCTGAGTTCTTCCCCTGCTCTAAGGGTTCATTAAATCTTCCTCTGAGAAGCTCCACTTTTATTATAATTTTACAGATTGGGCAACTAAAGCTCAAGAGAGGCCAAGGCCCAAAAATCACAGTTAGCTAGTTGGGGCATGTGGGTGTAGGCGCAGGCCACATAACTTCATCTGGTGTTCTACGCCTGAAACCAAGCCCAGAGTTAGGTGCTCTGTATGGGGAGCAAGGTGCGACGATCTTCCTGGGACCATTAGTTTCCCTGGAAGGCAGGTCATGACAGTCCAGGGCAAAACATGCTGTCATAGGATCTTAAGACAAGATGCTCTAGGGCAGAGAAAGGGGAGCGCCCGCTGTGTGTCAGGCCTGGTGGTAGGTTCTAAACCTCAGGCAGGAAAGGATGGCCAATGAGCCAGAGGCTGCTATGGCAGCACAGACTGCTGTACCTTGAGGCCAGCAAGGGACAAAGCGCAGGTAGCCGGGATAGAGGCTCCTCATCCCAGAACCAGTAAGAGACCCAGCCCCTCCACTTCTAGAGGTGGTGTGACCTTGGCTCGGCCTCTCCTCTCTGAGCCTCAGTTTCCTCTCCAGAGTGAACTGGGGCTGCACTCCTCTTCTCCCAGAGTGGTGACAAAAAAAAAAAATAGCACACCGCTGAGATTTCATGTGCGCGAGTGTATGAGAAGCGGCCAGTGCCGCAACCGGGCCAGGCACGCAGAGAAGCCAACGGCGCGCTGGCCTCGGAATCGCCAGCAAAAGCTCCGCCGCCAGCCTCTCCGAGAACGAAGCGCATGCGCCAACCCATGCCGTCACAGTCACGTGCCCCACGCTTTCGGCACCGGCCTTGAGCGGCAGACTCTGACAGACAGGTGAGCTGACCTGTCAGCGAGAAGCACTTCCCCTGGCGACGAATGAAAAGACTGTTGATTGGGGATAGCATCCCTCGGGGGCGGGTTCTTTGCAGTCCCGGTTACTATGACGCCCGGCCCCCGCCCCCTCGGCTAGCCGCCATCTTGTTGTTGATTCGTACCTAGTGGGCAGCGCCGGGAGCTGGACTAAGCGGCCGGTGTCGGGCCGCTGTAGCGGGGCTCAGCCAACTGTGCTGCCTGCCAGCGGGCGGGCCGAAACCTGGAGGCCCGGGGGGCCCAGCTCCCCTCGGGAGCCGTGGGCGCCCGGTTCCCGGGCCGGGCGGGTGAGTGACAGGAGCCGGGCCGATGGACCGGCCTGACGCCTGCGGGGAGGGCGGTGGCGGGCGCGGGATTGGAGTGGGCGCGGGTGGGGTCGGGGCTTAGGTGGAGCATCACTGGAGTATCACTCGAGCGTCCTGACCGGCCTCCCGCCGAGCCTCCTACTTGCTGGCGCTGAAGCCGTGGGGGACAGCCGGGGCGGAGGTCGGAGAGCGCCAGTTCCTGAGGGCTGGCCGGCGAGTAGCGGGAAACCGGCTTAGGTTGGAGAGCGCCAGTGTCTGAGGGCTGGCCGGCGAGCAGCGGGAAACCGGCTTCTCCGACTGAAGCTCTCTGGACTCCGCTATTCGGAGCGCTGAAGTGTGTGCGGTGCCACCCTGATGCTCTCCTGGGAGTTGTGTTGCTCCAGGCTGGCGAATGTACTTACCTCTTTCTTAGCGCTCCTTTGAGTGATTTTCAGGACGCTGGATGCTAAGACTATACGAAGCAAGCCAAAGCCCCTGAGAGCCAGGCAGGTCGGTGTCACGGCCCTGTGATTCTAGCAAGGGGGACCCTCTGCCTGGCTCCTGCTTCCTGAGACCCGTTCAGGGCCTCACGTGCACTTAGAAGCTCACCGTTTGTTTCCTCCCAAAGAGCCTGGTTAAATGTCCATAATGCCTGAGTTTTTATTTTGAAACATAATTTCTTTGGTTCTTCACCACCACTTTTTGGAGAGTGGTAATGTCTTTCTCTTTTTGCTTTAGGAGTAAGTGAATATTATGGTGATGACTTGATTAATTTTATCTCCTAGAGAGATATTCGCTATAGGAGACAAGGAAATGTAGGAGTGTCTTAGAATCGGAAAAAGAAACTTGTTTTTGTTGTGGATGGTAAACTGGCAAATTAACTTTTTTCCGAGATGGAGTCTCACTCTGTTGTCCAGGCTAGAGTGCATTGGTGCAGTCTTGGCTCACCACAGCCTCCACCTCCTGGGTTCAAGCGATTCTCCTGCCTCAGCCTCCCAAGTAGCTGGGACTACAGGGGTGCACCACCATGCCCGGCTAATTTTTATATTTTTTAGTATAGATGGGGTTTCACTAAGACCAGGCTGGTCTCGAACTCCTGACCTCATGATCCGCCAGCCTAAGCCTCCCAAAGTGCTGGGATTACAGGCCTGTGCCACCGCGCTCAGAGCAAATTAACTTTTAACAGTACTAAAATTATCTTGTTCAGTGAAAACAGACCTTCAGGCCCCTTACCCGTGAATATGGGCAGGTTGGAGATCCTCAGCAGTGTGTGCAGGTCTAGGAAGAGTTCTCATTGCTCCAGAACACATTCTCTGGACCTGTGGTCCGTTTGGTTCTTTGCACAGGCTTCTTGTATGTGGTTATACAACGTGCCTGCATGAGATGACTAAGAAGTCAAGTAACAGTACTTTGTGCACTTCTATCAGGATCTTGTCACCTCTGAATGTGTAATTTTGAAAGAGGCTAGGCACAGTGGCTCACGTCTGTAATCTCAGCACTTTGGGAAGCCGAGGCGGACAGATCACCTGAGGTCAGGGGTTCGAAACGAGCTTGCCTAACGTGGCAAAACACTGTCTCTCCCTCTAAAAATACAAAAATTAGCTGGGCATGGGGTACGCACCTGTAGTCCCAGTTACTCAGAGTCTGAGGCAGGAGAATCGCTTGAACCTGGGAAGTGGAGGTTGCAGTGAGCTGAGATTGCATCACTGCATTCCAGCCTGAACAATAGAGTGAGACTCAGTCTCAAAAATAAATAAATAAATAAATAAATAAATAAATAAAAATAAAATAATAATTTTGAAAGAAATCAGCTCCTTGGTCAGGAGATCCTTTAGGAAGGCAGATACTGAATCCAGAGGAGGCTGGCAGCTTGTTGCTGTAGATTGCGATTATACTGCCATTGTAAGGCAAAGGAGAAGTTGAGTAGTCTTTAGTTATTTATTTCGTTGTCCTTCCTCAGGGCCATTTTTTGAATCTTTATTGTGTTTAATCTTGGTAAGACCAGTTCTTTGGGCAGTTCTTGAAAAGAAAGGAGGGAGATTCTAAAATATTAGGAGCTTTTCAAAATTGTCCCAAGCCCCTGCTTTTTTTTTTTTTTTTTTTTTTGAGATGGAGTCTCATTCTGTTGCCCCGGCTGGAGTGCAGTGGCACAGTCTCCGCTCATACAGCCTCCGCCTCATGAGTTTAAGCGATTCTCCTGCCTCAGCCTCCAAGTGGCTGGGATTACAGGTGTGCGTCACCATGCCCAGCTAATTTTTTATTTTTAGTAGAGACGGGGTTTCACCATGTTGGTCAGGCTTGTCTCCAACTCCTGACCTCAAGCGATCCACCTGCTTTGGACTCCCAAAGTGTTGGGATTACACACGTGAGCTACCGCGCCAGACCCAAGCCCCTGCTTTGATTAATGCCTTCCTTAGAAAGTTAAGGCAGCTACAGAGTTAAACAGGTTACATTCTTGCTGATTTTTGTTATAATAACCCTGAATTACACTTCTATCTGGTTTTGGATTTTGGACCTCTTTGGGATGTATAAGGAGACTCTATCCTTGGTCAAATTCACAGCACTGACTTTTGTATACAATTTTTGGAGATTCAAGGGCCCATTCAGTCCATCCATGGTCTAACCCTGTTTTAGAACAGCTGTCCTGAGGAATATCCAGTAAGTTTTATTGCCTTTGTTTAATGCTTCTACTACCTCATGAATATTTATAAGTAGTAGATGATGCTTGATTCAACATGGTTATTACCCAGAGGTAGCCAATAGCAATACTTCTGTTATTTGCATTTATTTATTTATTTATTTTTGACACTGTCACTCTGTCACCCAGGCTGGAGTGCAGTGGCATGATCTTGGCTCACTGCAACCTCTGCCTCCCACGTTCAAGTGATTCTCCTGCCTCAGCCTTCTGAGTACCTGGGATTACAGGCACCTGCCACCACGCTTGGCTAATTTTTGTATTTTTAGTAGAAAGGGGGTTTCACCATGTTGGCCAGGCTGGTCTCCAACTTTTGACCTCAGGTGACCCACCTGCCTCAGCCTCCCAAAATGCTGGGATTACAGATATGAGCCACCACACCTGGCTGTCATTTACATTTAAAAAAATTATTTATGTAAATAGAGGATGGGGTCTCTGCTACCCAGACTGGGCTTGAGCTCCTAGTCTCAAGTGATCCTCCCATCTTGGCCTCCTAAAGTGCTGGGATTACAATCCTGAGCCACCATGCTCAGCCTTTTTTAAGAGACAGTCTCTTAAAAGCCTCGTAGGCTAGAGTGCAGTGGCACAATTGTAGCTCACTGCAGTCTCTAACTCCTGGGCTCAAGTGATCCTCCTGCCTCAGCTTTCCAAGTAGCTAGGACTACACATGTGTACCACCATGCCTGGCTAATTTTCTTTGTCTTAATTTTTTTTGTAGAGATGGGGTTCTCATTATGTTGCTCAGGCTGGTCTCAAACTCCTGGGTGCAAGTGATCCTCCTGCCTCGGCCTCCCAAAGTGCTGGGGTTAGACATGAGCCACTGTGCCTGGCTTGTGATGGGCATTTTTAAATACAAATGTGTGAGACTATTGTAATAGTAGACCCTCCATCCACTGTCCTTTGTCTTTGCATAATTCATTTGTAAACTTCAGTACTTTTATTTCCTTAATTTTTTTTTTTTTTTTTTTTGAGACAGGGTCTTGCTCTGTTGCCCAGCTGGAGCTCAGTGGCACGATCATAGCTCACTCCAGCCTTGAACTCCTGGGCTCAGGTGATCCTCTTGCCTCAGCCTCCAGAATAGCCAGAACTATAGGTGGGTACCATTGTGCCCAGCTAATTTTTAATTTTTTTTAAAGGAGATGAAGTCTTGCTTGTTGCCCAGACCAGTCTCTAACTTCTGGGTTCAAGTGATCATCCCACCTTCGCCTCCTGAAGTGCTGGCTTACAGATGTGAGTCACCTTGCCTGGCCAATTTCAGGACTTTTTCATACTGCACAGGCTATGGAGATCCTGCACTGAAATCAGGAACTGCTACAGGCTTATGGGATGAGATCTGATGTCCTAATGTGGCATTTAAGGCAATACTGTCCAGCTGGCTCCAGCCTACCTCCTCAGGGTTTATTCTAATCCCCACTAACCAAATGGTTTGCTAAACATTCCATACATAATCTTTCTCTACACAGATCCTCTCCTGGCTGAATCCAGTGACCTATGCCCTGTGGAGATGACCTTTTCCTTCAGCTTCTCTCTTTTCCAGAGTCCAGCTCTGTTTCTACCTGCCGTCTTTATAAAACACCCCCAAAACATTTCAGTTCCTGGGGTTATATTCCACACCCTTTGAACTGCAGTGGCATTATTGCCCTTAAACAAAACTCAAAATAGTATTTGCTCTTTTAAGATTTTTTTTTAGGTTGGGTGCAGTGGCTTACACCTGTAATCCCAGCACTTTGGGAGGCCAAGGCGGGCAGATTCACCTGAGGTCAGGAGTTTGAGATCAGCCTGACCAATATGATGAAACCCCATCTTTACTAAAAATACAAAAATTAGCCAGGTGTGGTGGCATGCACCTGTAATCCCAGCTACTTGGGAGGCTGAGACAGGAGAATCGCTTTAACCTGGGAGGCAGAGGTTGCAGTGAGCCGAGATTGTGCCATTGCACCCAAGCCTGTGTGACAGAGCGAGACTCCATCTCAAAAAATAAAAATAAAAATAATTTTCTGGTGCCAGGCACGGTGGCTCATGCCTATAATCCCAGCACTTTGGGAGGCCAAGGTGGGTGGATCACCTGAGGTCAGGAGTTCGAGACCAGTCTGACCAGCGTGGTGAAACCCCATCTCTACTAAAAATAAAAAAAATTAGCTGGGCATGGTGGCAGGTGCCTGTAATCCCAGCTACTCTAGAGATTGAGGCAGGAGAATCACTTGAACCCGAGATTGCACCATTGCACTCCAGCCTGGGCAACAAGAACAAGACTGCATCTCAAAAAACAGTTTTTTTTTGTTTGTTTCTTCTGGTAGGGCCTGATCCTTTTCTGATAAGGACTGCATTTTATGCTTTTTTGTGTCTTTTTGCACCTGTACGTAGTAGATGAGGACCGAATATTTATAAAGATGTACTAGATTTGTCTGAGTTGGAAACGCCTTTTGTAATTAAACAGGAAAATAGAAGGGAATGGGCAAGTAGAAATGGGGATTTGGTGGCTGTGAATTTTTTCCTCCACCCTACCTTGCCTTGAAGTGCTTGCACATGTTAACTCTAGTGCTTTGTAGGGGCATCCCTAGTGCTGCAGAACAGAGAGAACTTGCTCATAGGGCAGAACTAAGGCCTGGAAACAGCTCTTCCTGGTTAAAATACCAGTTTTCTAGGAAAACATTTCTGTGAGCATGGCACTGGATGCAAACATTCTTGGGCCTTTTCTTGGTTGAGCCTTGGTCTTACTGCCTCCTTGGACTGCTATGAATGGTAGTATTTGCTGCCTGCCCTTCTCCCAGTGCAGCCCCGACACTAAGGAACAGCGATGGACAGAACTGGGGAAAGACTGCGCAGTATACTCTTTCTGACTTGGAACAAGGAAGCAGTTAGTCATTTTGTGTCTTTGTGGCTCTGGATCTGTGCTTTTGCACTGATTTTGATACAGGTTTTCATTTCTCCTACTACAGCAGAATTTGAGCAGTAGATTCTGGGTAGGAAAGCCTAAGATGTGTGGCTGTGTGGGGGTGTGTGTGTATGAAAGATGATAGATCAATAGTCTCATTTGTGCTGCTGTGGTTTGAGGTTACGTTTTTTTGGAAGACATAACAAATGAGCTTTGATGGGAACACATGTTCACTTCAGTGCTGGATCTGTTAGGGACTTTGTTTTGTTGAGTACCTAGAAAATTTGCTAATCTCTTCTGTAAAATTTTATTTGTGGGTTTAGCTTATTTATTCCTGTCTCATTATATAAAAGGAGGGCAGGGTAGGGGAGCAGGTCTAGGACTGGACTCTTTTCAAGTCTAAAATTCAATGTTAATGAATAAGAGCACCTTGAAATACATTAAATTTTAGGTGTAGGCCAGGTGCAGTGGCTCATGCCTGTAATTCCAGCACTTTGGGAGGCTGAGGCAGGCAAATTGCTTGGGCCTAGGAGTTTGAGACCAGCCTGGGCAACATAGCAAGACTCTGTCTCTACAAAAAAAAATTAAAAAATTAAATGAGCATGGTGGCATGCACCTGTAGTCCTGGCTGCTTGGAAGGCAGAGGTGGGAGGATTCCTTGAGCCCAGGAGGTTGAGGCTGCAGTGAGCCATGATTGTACCACTGCATTCCTGCCTTGATGACAGAGCAACACCCTGTCTCTAAAAAGAAAAGGAAAGAAAAATTTGGGTGTATTATGATTGAATGAACTAAACAACTTATTCTATAGTCAGAAAATCAGATAATGTTATATGTTGATGGAGATATGTCATATGTGAATGGAGATATGGAGAAATCAGAGACCTTATATATTGTTCGTGGTAATGTCAAGTGGGCCACTTGGGAAAACAGTCTTTATGTGGTTAAACATATAGTTACCATATGACCCAGCAATCTCCCTCCTGATTATCTACCCAAGAGAAATGAAAACATGTTCACACAAAAACTTGAGTATGAATGTTTATAGCAGTGTTATAATAGCCAAAAAGAGAAGCAACCCAAATGTCCATCAACTGATGGATAAAATGTGGTATATACATATAAGGGAACATTATTCTGCAATAAAAAGGAACAAAGTGCTTATTTATATTACAACATGGATGAATTTTGAAAACATGTTAAGTGAAAGAAGTCAGATACAGAGTTCACATTCACGTGATTCCATTTATGTGAAATATCCAGAACAGGCAATAGAGACAGAGAGTAGATTAGTGATTGCTTACGGCCTGGAGGTGGTGGTGGGGTGCTAGGAAAAGTGATAGCGTAAGGGTATGGGATTTCTTTTTGAGATGATTAAAACATTCTAAAATTGTGGTGATGGTTTCGCCTATCTGTGAATGTGTTATACTTAAAATCATTGAATTGTACACCTTAATGGGTTAATTGTATGATGTATGAATAATGTATCAATAAAACTCTTAATTAAAAATGAATTGGCTGGACATGGTGGCTTATGCCCATAATCCTAGCCCTTTGGGAGGCTGAGGCAGTAGGATCACTTGAGCGCAGGAGTTTGAGACCAGCTCTAGAAACAGCAAGACCCCATTGATATAAAAAATTAAAAAATTAGCCAGGCATGGTGGTACGTGGCTGTAGCCCCAGCTACAGGGGAGTCTAAGGTGGGAGGATCACTTGAGTCTGGGAGTTTAAGGCTACAGTGAGCTGTGGTTGAGTCACTGCACTCCAGCCTGGGTGACAGAGTGAGACCCTGGCTTTATTTATTTATTTATTTATTTATGAGACAAAGTCTTGCTTTGCCACCTGGGCTGGAGTGCAGTGGCGCAATCTGGGCTCACTGCAGCCTCCACCTCCTGGATTCTCTCCTGCTTCAGTCTCCCAAGTAGCTGGGATTACAGGCCCCCAGGATTAATTAGCCCCCACGCACGGCTAATTTTTGTATTTTTAGTAGAGACAGGGTTTCACCTGTTGGCCAGGGTGGTCCCAAAGTGCTGGGATTATGGGTGTGAGCCACTGCATTTGACCCAACAGCTGTCTATTTCATTTCGATGAGAAGATTTCTATTGTTTTGGAGACAAGAGTCTTGCTCTGTCGCCCAGACTGGGGTGCAGCGGTGCCATCTTGTCTCACTGGGTTCAAGCAATTCTTGTGCCTCAGCCTCCAGAGTAGTGGGAATTGCAGACATGTGCCACCACACTGGACTGGTTTTTGTATTTTTTTAGTAGAGATGGGGTTTTGCCATGTTGGCTAGGCTGGTCTCAAACTCCTGACCTCAAGTGATTCACCTACCTTGGCCTCCCCAAGTGCTAGGATTACAGGCATGAGCCACTGTGCCTGGCCCAGTGAAAAGATTTCAGTTAGTCATAGAAGGTACTCTTATTTCCCTTTCCAGTCAACCCAAGCCTGCTTCCTTGGACACAGAGAGGTGCTGATTTTTTTTGTCACTGTAGATTAAATTTGCATTTCTTAAAAGTTTCACATAAATGGAATCATATTAATAATATACAGTCGATCCTCATTACTCATGGAGTCTGTATTTTCAAGTTTGCAAATCTGCTAAAATTTACTTGTAACCCCAAAATCAATACTTATGGTGCTTTTGCTATCATTTATAGACATGCACAGAGTGCCAAAATTTTGCGTTGTGTGTTCTCAGCTGAGGATAAACAAGGTGACATGCTGCTGCCTTTTTTCCAACTATCAGACTATAAATAAGTGTCCTTTTCTTGGTCTATTTAGTACCATGGTTTTTCGCATTTATTTGCTTTTTTTTTTTTTTTTTTGACAGAGTCTCGCTCCATCACCAGGCGCCAGGCTGGAGTGCAGTGGCGTGACCTCGGCTCACTGCAACCTGCCTCGCCCGGGTTCAAGCAATTCTCCTGCCTCAGCCTCCCCAGTAGCTGGGACTACAGGCGCGCACCACCACACCCAGCTAATTTTTTTGTATTTTTAGTAGAGACGGGGTTTCACCATGTTGACCAGGATGGTCTCGATCTC
>PVKV010013776.1:0-12069 GCA_004027835.1 Alouatta palliata | reverse complement strand
GTCAGGTTGGTCTCAAACTCCCGACCTCAGGTGATCCTCCCGCCTTGGCCTCCAAAGTGCTGAGATTACAGGTGTGAACCACCGCACTTGACTTACTTATTTTTATTTTTTTGGTACAGCTTACAGGTGCGAGCCACTGCATCTGGCCCTGTGGTGATTTTGATGCTTAAAATGGCCCCCAGACATAGTATTGAAGTGCTGCCTGGTGTTTCTAAGCACAAGAAGGGTTTGATTACCTTACAAAGAATGTGTTAGGTAAGTTTTGTTCAGGCATGAGTTGTAATGCTGTTGACTGTGAGTTTGGTGTTAATGAATTAGTAATTTATATAAAATAAGGTGTCTTTAAACAGAAACATATGTATAAGGTATTATATTGTATGTATGTATGTAGATCTGGAAGATTATATATTCATTGGTTGATGAAAATATGACTAGATCATCTTCCACTAGTTGAGAGTTTATTAAAAAAAAAATAATAATGACCAGAGACTTGCAGGAACGTAACCATTTATTTTGTCTAGGTGCAATGACTCAGTATTTCAATAACTCAGTGTATACAGTGACTTTATAGAACATAATTACCATCAGTAATGAGAATTCACTGTATAGTCTCTTGTTTCAGAGCCCTAGCTGAGTGTTCTAGACTTTAATGTCTGGGAGTCACAGGCAGTGCTTTTGGTGATAAGCATTCATCCCTTAAATTTCCTCTCCCATTAAAAGTCATTTCCACGGGTCACCTATTGTGCATAGCTCAGTCTGTAATATTTCATGGTTTCACCATTAACTTCTTGGGCCGTCCTGACTTTCAGTTCAGGAATTATTTTTGTCTTGTTAGTAATAATATTCTACAGGGTCTTACTCGGTAGGTATTCAGTGTGTATTTGATTATATAAGTACTTAAGATTTTTTTTTTTTGCAAATTTAAATTTAATGGTCCCTAACTGATTTGGAGACTTTATAGTTACAATTTGGACCAAAAAATTGGTTTGGTGGCTAGTACTCTGGGTGTGTGTGTGTGTGTGTATTTTAGAGACAGGGTCTTGCTATGTTGCTGGTGCTGGTCTCGAACTCCTGGGCTCAAGTAATCTTGCTGCCTCAGCCTCTGATGTGTACCACCATGCTTCGCTAGTGAATATTCTGAAACTTATTTATAAAGATTTATGCTCAAATGGAAGATGTGTGGATCACGGCCAAGCAGCACACTAGGCAGGATAGACATAGGCTATTTTGGTTTACTGTTTTTGGTACTTTACATGGAGACAGTGCAGCAAAAATTACAGTGAGATCATTAGCACAGAAAATATAATGAATAGACTGGGCATGGTGGCAGGCACCTGTAATCCCAGATACTCAGGAGGCTGAGGCAGGAGAATCGTTTGGATCTGGGAGGCGGAGGTTGCAGTGAGCTGAGATTGCGCCATTGTACTGCAGCCTGGACGATGGGGTGAGACTCTGTCTCAAAAAAAAAAAAAAAAAAAAAAAGCTCAAGAGTTCAAGACCAGCCTGAGCAACGTAGTGAGATCCTGTTTCTATGTAAAAAAATTAGAATTATTAACTGTAACAGAAACTGGAGTAATGAGAAATTGGCTAGTCAGAAGTAGAGAGAGGCTGGGTGTCGTGTCTCATGTCTGTAATCCCAGCACTTTGGGAAGCTGAGATGGGAGGATCAGTTGAGTCCAGGAGTTCAAGACCAGCCTGGGCAACATGGTGAAACCTTGTCTCTACAAAAAATGTAAGAATTGGCTGGATGTGGTGGCATGTACCTGTAGTCCTAGCTACTAGGGAGGCTGTGGTGGGAGGATTGCTTGAGCCTAGGAGATTGGGGCCGCAGTGAGTCATGATTGTGCTACTGCACTTTAGTCTGGGCAACAGAGGGAGACCCTGTCTCAAAAAAAAGAATGCTCTAGAATATAGGAAGTCTATATATGTATGTATGTATAGTCTTCCTATATATGCATATTTTATATATAGTCTTTCTATATGTTGTATATATAAAATATATTAAGAAATTAAGAAGATATATATATATATAAAAACATATATATATATATATATAAAAAAATATATATATATATATTTATTTATTTATTTAGAGACCGGGTCTTGTTTTGTCACCCAGGCTGGAGTGCGGTGTTGCAATTTTAGCTCACTGCCACCTTGCACCCACCCTGGACTCAAGGGATCTTCCCGCCTTAGCTTCCCAAGTAGCTGGGACTACAGGTGTGCACTGCTGCACCCATCTAATTAAAAACTTTTTTTTGGTAGAGATCTTGCATTGTGGTCCAGGTTGGTATCAAACTCCTGGGCTTAAGCAATCCTCCGTCTTTGGCCTTGCAATGTGTTGCGATTCCAGGTGTGAGCCAGGGCACCTGGCCACTCTTGTGTGAGGTTTCTTTCACACAGTGTAATGTTTTTAATGTATCTGTGCTGTTGTCTGTATCAGTAGTTTGTTTATTTTTATTGCTATGTAGTGTTTCATTGCATTAACACTACAGTTTGTTTATTCTCCTGTTGATAGATATTTGGGCTGTTTCCAGTGTTTGCCTTATGAGTAGAGCTTTTATGAATTTTTTTTGCACAGGTCTTTTTGTGGACATACACATTCATTGCTCTTGAAGAGAATAGAATTGCTGGGTCATAGGATAGATGTATGTTTAGTTTTACAGGAAACTGTAACACCTTTTCCAAAATGGTCATACAATTTTTACACTCTCATCAATAATGTATGGGAGTTGTGGTCGTTCCACATTTAGCAACATTTAATGTGTTGTAGTGTGTTTTTAATTTTAGCCATTTGGGTGAAAGTATAGCGGTAAACTCATTGTGGTTTTAATTTTTATTTACTTGAATGCTAATGATACTGAGCACCTTTTCCTGTACTCATTGGTCTTTGTGTATCTTCCTTTTTGAAGTATTTATTCATCTCTTTTGTCCATTCTTTAAAAAATTGGCTTATTTTTTAAAAGAAATTTATCTTTTAGAGATAGGGCCTCCCTATCTCTAAAAGATATCTATGTTGCCCAAGCTGGACTTGAACTTCTGGGCTCAGAGGATCCTTCTGCCTTATCCTTTTAAGTAGCTGGGACTATAGGCGTGTACCACTGTGCCTGGCAGTTTTTTTGTGTGTGTTAATTGAGATTTAGGAGACCTTTTTGTATTCTGGATACCACATTTTTTGTTTGCTTTTGTTTAGTTTCTTTTTAAAGACAAGGTCTTACTCCGTCACCCAGATTGGAGTGTAGTAGTGTGATCATAGTTCACTGTACCCTCTAACTTCTGGGCTTAAATAACCCTCCTGCCTCAGCCTCCCTAGTAGCTAGGACTACATGTATATACCACCATGCCCAGCTTATTTTCTTTAAAAATTTTTTGTAGCAATAGGGTTCTCAGTATATTTGCCTAGGCTGGTCTTGAACTCCTGACCTCAAGCAGGCCTCTTGCCTGGACCTCCCAAAATGCTAGGAATACAGGCATGAGCCACCATGCCTGGCCTATTTTCTTTTTCTTTTTTTTTTTTTTTTTTGAGACGGAGTTTCGCTATTGTTACCCAGGCTGGAGTGCAATGGCGCGATCTCGGCTCACCACAACCTCTGCCTCCTGGGTTCAAGCAATTCTCCTGCCCCAGCCTCCCGAGTAGCTGGGACTACAGGCACGTGCCACCATGCCCAGCTAATTTTTGTATTTTTAGTAGAGACGGGGTTTTACCATGTTGACCAGGATGGTCTCGATCTCTTGACCTCGTGATCCACCCGCCTCGGCCTCCCAAAGTGCTGGGATTACAGGCGTGAGCCACTGCGCCCGGCTATTTTCTTAATGGTATATTTTAAAGAGGGCTGGGCACAGTGGCTCACGCCTGTAATTCCAGCACTTTGAGAGGCTGAGGCGGGCAGATCACTTGAGGTCAGTAGTTCATGACCAACCTGGCCAACATGGTAAAACCCCGTCTCTAATAAAAATACAAAAATTAGCCGGGCATGATGGCACGTGCCTGTAGTCCCAGCTACTTGAGATGCTGAGGCAGGAGAATCTCTTGAACCCAGTGAGCTGAGATTGCACCAGTGCACTCCAGCCTGGGCAACAGAGCATGACTCTGTTTCAAAAAAATAAATAAATAGGCCAGGTGCAGTGGCTCACGCCTCTGATCCCAGCACTTTGGGAGGCCAAGGTGGGTGGATCATGAGTTTGGGAGTTCAAGACTAGCCTGGCCAATATGATGAGACCCCGTCTCTACTAAAAATACAAAAATTAGCCAGGCGTGGTGGTTCGTGCCTATAGTCCCAGCTACTCAGGAGGCTGAGGCAGGAGAATCACTTTAACCTGGGAGGCGGAGGTTGCAGTGAGCTGAGATTGAGCCACTGCTCTCCAACCTGGGCAACAGAGACTCAGTCTCCCAAAAAAAAAAAAAAAAAAAAAGATAATAATAATAAATACACACATAAATATCAGATGTTTTCAATTTTTATGAAGTCTGATTTATCAATAATTTCTGTTATGGTTATTGCTTTCTGTGTCCTGTCTGAGGATACCTTGCCTACCTCTAAGTTTTGGACATTTCTAGCAAGGCTTGAAGTCAGGTAATGTAAATGATATAACTTCTTTTTTTTTTTTTTTTTTTTTTTTTGAGACAGGGTCTGGTTCTGTCACCCAGACTGGAGTGCAGTGGTGCAATCTCCACTCACTACAGCCTCAACTTTCTGGGCTCAAGCCATTCTCCCATTGCAGCCTCTTAAGTAGCTAAGACTACAGGCAAGCTCAAGCGATCTGCCCACCTTGGCCTCCCATAGTGCTGGGATTATAGGTGTGAGCCACTGCACCCAGCCTAACTTTATGTTTTCACCTAGAAGCTTTATAGTTTTAGCTTTTACATTTTGGTCTTTGAGCCATCTTAAGTTAATTTTTGTTATTTTGTGAGATTGGTGTTGGTGTTTATTCTTCCCACACGTGGGTATCTGGTTGTTCCAGTATTTGCAACATTTGTTGAAAAGACTTGTGTATTATCTATTGCTCTGTAATAAATTATTCCAAAACTTAGCAATTTAAAACAGCAAACAGTTATTACCTCAGTTTCTGAGGCCTAGGAATTCAGAAGTGGCCCAGGCTGGAGTGCAGTGGTGTGATCACTACTTACTGCAGCCCTGGCCTCCTGGGCTTGAGCGATCCTCCCACCTCAGCCTCCCAAGTAGCTGGAACTATGGGCATGCACCACCATGCAGGGCTAATTTTTTCTGTTTTTGTAGAGATGGGGTCTCACTTTGTTGCCCAGGCTGGTTTTGAACTCCTGGGCTCAAGTGATCTTTTCTTGTTGGCCTCCCAAAGTGTTGGGATTATAGGCATGAGCCACCATGCTTGGCGTAGAGGATCTGTTTTCAAGATGACTTACTCATAGAGCTCTTGGCAGGAGGCCTCAGTTCCTTGTCGTTTATGTCTCTACCCAGGGCTCGCTCACTCTCTCTCTTTTTTTTAAATTTACCCTACTTTCAAGCTAAAAAGTTATACACAGGGCTCTTTGAGTATCCTCCTGGCGTGCAGTTATCTCCTCCAGAAATGATCTATGACAAAGTAAGGAAGAAACCGTGTTGCCTCTTATGACCTAGTCATACACCATCACTTCTGCCATATTCTTTTCATTAGAATGAGCCACTAAGTCTAGCCTATACTCAAGGAGAGAGGAGGATTTCACTTTTTAGAGGGAAGAATGTAAGAAAATTTGACATGGTTTAAAACCACCAAAATTTTCTGTCCCCATTGGTGTGCTTTGCTACTTTTGTGAAAAAACAATTGACTGTTACATCCTAATTGGTCTCTGGCAAACAAAAACAAAAACAGTTGACTCTGAAGATACTGGCCTTCTGAAATCTGTGTTCTGTTCCATTGATCTATTTGTTTATCTGTATGCCAGCACCCCACTACTGTAGCTTTATAGCAAGTCTTGACATTAGGCAATGTAAATAATCCACCTTATTGTTTATTAAGATTTATTTGCATATTCTAATTTCTTTTTATTACCATATACATTTTTAAATTGCTTGTTTCTGTAAAAAATTCTGTGGGCATTATTGTTGCAATTCCCTTGAATTTATAGATTCATTTGGGGAGAATTAATGTCTTAACTATATTGAGTCTTCTAATCCATGTGCTATATGTGGCATATTTCTTGGTTTATGCCTTCTTTACTATCTTGCTACATTATATGATTGTTTTCAGTGTAGAGTTCTTTTATGTTTTGTTAAATTTGACCCAAGACATTTGATTTTTTTTGATGCTATTGTAAATGAAAATTTTTTTTCTTTTTCTTTTTTTTTTTTTTTTTAAAGATAGGGTTTCACCATGATGGCCAGGCTGGTCTTGAACTCATGACCTCAGGTGATCCACCCACCTTGGCCACCCAAAGTGCTAGGATTATAGGCGTGAGCCACTGCGCCCGGCCGTAAATGAAATTTTTAATTGTAGTAAATATACAAAGAAAATTTAGCATTTTAACCTTCAAATTTAACATTTGAAGTATATGATGCAGTGGCATTAAATATATTCACAGTGCTGTTTTGAGAACTTTTTTCATCACCCCAAATACTCTGCCAATTATATAGTAGCACCCCATTCTCACCTCCCCCAGCCACTTGTACACACTTTTTTTTGGAGACAGAGTCTCATTCTGTTGCCCAGACTGTAGTACAGTGGCATGATCTTGGCTCACTGCAACCTCCAGCTCCTGCGTTCAAGTGCTTCTTCTGCCTCACCCTCCCTAGTAACTGGGATTACAGGTGTGCACCACCACACCAGGCTAATTTTTGTATTTTTAGTAGAGCTGGAGTTTCGCCATGTTGGCCAGGCTGTTCTTGAACTCCTGACCTTGGGATCTACCTACTTCAGCCTCCCAAAGTGCTGAGATTATAGGCGTGGGCCACTGCGCCCGGCATTGTACACTCTTAAAAATCTTTTTTTTTTGTCTCAATAAATTTGCCTATTTTATTTTATTTTTGAGATGGAGTCTTGCTTTGTTGCCTGGGCTGGAGTGCAGCGGCGTGATCTTGGCTAACTGCAACCTCTGCCTCACAGGTTCAAGCAATTCTTCTGCCTCAGCCTCCCAAGTAGCTGGGACTACAGATGCGCACCACCATGCCCAGCTAATTTTTTGTATTTTTAGTAGAGACGGGATTTCACTGTGTTAGCCAGTATGGTCACGATCTCCGGACCTCGCGATCTGCTCGCCTCGGCCTCCCAAAGTTCTGGGATTACAGGCGTGGGTTTATTTTATTTTTGAGACCGAGTCTTACTCTGTTACCCAGGCTGCACTGTAGTGGCCTGATCTCGGCTCACTGCAACCTCCACCTCGCAGGTTCAAGCAGTTCTCCTGCCTTAGCCTCCCAAGTAACTGGGATTACAGGCGCCCTCCACCATGCCCAGCTAATTTTTGTATTTTTAGTAGAGAAGGGGTTTCACCGTGTTGGCCAGGCTAATCTTGAACTCGTGACCTCAGGTGGTCCGCCTGCCTCAGCCTCCCAAAGTGCTGGAATTAGAGGCTTGAGCCACCGCATCCAGCCTATTTTATTTTATGTAAGTGGAGTTATACAATTTTTTCCCTTTTGTGCCTGGCTTATTTCACTTAGCAAAATGTTTTCAGGATTCATCCATGTTGGGACATGCATCAGGAATTTCATTCCTTTTTTAGAAGGCTGGATAATATTTCACTGTATGTATATATCACGTCTTTATCCATTTATTTGTTGATGGACATGGGTCATAGACACCATTTGGTTATTGTGAATAATGCTGTGAACATTGGTATCTAAATATCTGTTTTGGATTCCTCCTTTCAGTTCTTTTGGGTATAGACCTAAAAGTGGAATCGTTGAATCATATGGTAATTCTATGTTTAGCTTTTTGAGGAGTTGCCATACTGTCTGCTTTACATTCTCACCAGTAGTGCACAAGTGTTACAATTTTTTCATATCCTTGCCAACACTTATTTTCTATTTTTTGTGTTTTCTTTTTTTATAACATGGGTGTGAAGTGGTTTCTCATTGTGACTTTGATTTGCATTTCCGTAATGACTAATGATGTTGAGCATCTTTTTTGCATATTTTTTTTGCCATTTGTGAATCTTTAGAGCAATGTCTAAGGCCCTTGCCCATTTTTGAATTAGGATTTTTTTTGTTGTTATACAGGTAGTTCATATGTTCTGTATGTTAATCCTTTATCAGATATATGATCTGCAAATATTTTCTGCCATTCTGTGGGTGGTGTTTTTACTGTTTTTAAATTAATTAATCAGTATTTTAGAGTAGAGATGGGATCTCACTTTATTGCCCAGGCTGGTCTCAAACAGCTTAAGCAATCCTCCTGCCTTGACTTCCCAAAATAGTGGGATTACAGGCCCTTGTGATTTTTTTTTTTTTTTTTTTTTTTTTTGAGACGGAGTCTTGCTCGTTGCCCAGGCTGGAGTGCAATGGCATGATCTCGGCTCACTGCAACCTCCGCCTCCCAGGTTCAAGTGATCCTTCTGCCTCAGCTTCCCAAGTAGCTGAGATTGCAGGTGCCTGCCACCATTCCCAGCTAATTTTTGTAATTTTTGTAGAGATGGGGTTTCACCATGTCGGCCAGGCTGGTGTCAAACTCCTGACCTCATGATCCACCTGCCTTGGCCTCCCAAAGTGCTGGGATTACAGGCATGAGCCACCACACCTGGCCTGCAATACTTTTTAGACTTTAAAACTTTAGCATTGCTCTAGCTGCATCAGTACAGCATATATTTGAAAAGTGTTTTTTCATATATTACCTCACTCTGAGAAGTAGATAAGTAATCTCAAATCTACTGACAGGGAAAATAGGTGAATTGGCATATCGAAGGGTTACATAATTTGTTAGTTGTGGCATTTATTTTTTTTTTCACATGGTTTCTGACTTCCCAGAATCCTGACAGCTCTACATGTTCAGGCTCTTCAGTTCCTGATGTCACATGAGAGTCAGGAAAGGAAGTTGAGGGAGTGGAGAAGTTTGGAAATTGCTCGTAAAGAATGATGTATCTGTGGAACCACCTCTCTGCTTTTCTTTTCTTTTTTTTTTTTTTGGAGACGGAGTCTCACTCTGTTGCCTAGGCTGGAGTGCAGTGGTGTGATCTTGGCTAACTGCAACCTCTGCATCTCGGGTTCAAGTGATTCTTCTGTCTCAGCCTCCTGAGTAGCAGGGATTACAGGCACCTGCCACCATACCCAGCTAATTTTGTATTTTTGGTAAAGACGACGTTTTACCATGTTGGCCAGGCTGGTAACTTCTAACTTCAGGTGATCCACCCACTTCGGTCTCCCAAAGTGCTAGAGTTACAGGCGTGAGCCACTGTGCTTGGCCTCCACCTCTCTGTTTTTCTAAGTTGGGAAGTTGTTGATGGGTTTGTGTAGGTGAAAGTTAGTCCCCATATCATTATAGGTTGTCTATGAGATAGACAGAAGTGCTTTTCTTTTTTTTTTTTGTTGTTTGTTTGTTTTGAGATGGAGTCTTGCTCTGTCACCCACGCTGAAGTACAGTGGCATAATCTTGGCTCACTGCAGCTTCCACCTCCTGGGTTTAAGCAATTCTCCTGCCTCAGCCTCCCAAGTAGCTGGGATTACAGGTGCCTGCCACCATGTCTGGCTAATTTTTGTATTTTTAGTAGAGACAGGGTTTCACCATATTGGCCAGGCTGTCTCGAACTCCTGACCTCGTATTCCGCCTGCCTCAGTTACAAGCGTGAGCCACCATGCCCGGCCGACAGAAGTGCTTTTATAATATTTAAAGTGCTTAAAAGTAGTAGTTAGACTGGGCATGGTGACTCAGGCTTATAATTGCAGCACTTTGGGAGGCTGAGGTAGGAGGATCGCCTGATGCTGGGAGATGGAGTCCAGCGTGGGCAATAAAGGGAGACCTCCTCTATACAAAAAAAGAACAGGAAAATAGCTGGGTGTGGTAGAACATGCCTGTAGTCCCAGCTACTCAGAAGACTGAGGTGGGAAGGATTGCTTGAGCCCAAGAATTCAAGGCTATAGTAAGCCATGATCCTGCCACTGCATTCCATCCTGGGTGACAGAGCGAGACCCTCTCTCAAAAGAGGGAAAGAAAAAGTAATGATTCTGGTATTTCACTAGAGGGTTGGAAGACAGCTGGAATCTAATCTGCTTGACATGGTCAACCTTGATTTCATTTTGTGAGGCATCATGCTGGTTGTTCATCTCTTCTGTTGTAGGCTTTCTTCACATATTTACTTCACATAGTCTAGTGTGCATGTTGCTGATCTGCTTCTGGGTGCCCTTCAATAAAATCTTTTTTTTTTTTTTTTTTTTTTTTGCTACCTAGTCTAAGACTCTAATAAAATCTTTATCTACATGATTAATGTTCAAATAGATAGTTATTATGTTGCCTCCAGGATTATGTGGTGTCTGAAAGAGGGAGTTCCTGTGGAGTTCGTGCCCTGAAATCTCCTTATACTGTTTTCTAAATGTCTAACTATATAAGAAATATAAATATGCTGTGTGGCTCTTGAGATGGAGAGGTCCAATAGGAACACAGGATGCCAGGAACAGGGTCCTCGGAGAAGGGAACCAGAGCTGGTCCCTGGCCGTACGTGAGAGTAACGGCAGATTATCTCAAAAGAATAAAATTCATCGAAGCTGTATTTTGTGGTAGACATTTTGCCTTATTTCTTGACTGCACCTGAATGCATCTCAGTGTCTGTATCTGAAGAATTTGATCTTTGATTATATTTTCAGGTAATATTCAGAGTAATATAGCATCAAGACATTTAAATGATTTCATCCCCAAAGGAAGAGTCCTCCAGATTTTAGCCATATCTGATTTTTAGATGTATATTGCCTCTTGGTACCTCTCAGAATTCAGTGATACAAAACCCCTTTGGAGGTCTGACAGTTTTGTGGTGTCATTGAGATACCATAGAAAGACAGGAGGTGTTTCTTTAAAAAAAAAAATTGTGTATTTATCAAGAGAAACTATTTGTTAGCCCACATTTCATGTCTCGTAGTTCAGGAACACAGAGCTTTGGCTTCCCGTCTCCTCGGTGCAGGAAATTTTATTTCCATGTTTTCCCTCTTGAATAGTAGGATACATGTGAATATTGCTAATACAAGGTAGTAGATTTGTTAATGACAAAACTAATAGGTAATTCAACCCAAAGAAACTTTTTTTTTTTTTTTTTTTATTTGAGATGGAGTCTCGTTCTGTCACCTAGGGTAGAGTGCAATAGTGAAATCTTGGCTCACTGCAACCTCTGCCTCCTGGGTTTAAGCGATTCTCCTGCCTCAGCCTCCTGAGTAGCTAGGATTACAGGTGCCTCCCACCATGCCTGGCTAATTTTTGTACTTTTACTAGAGACAAGGTTTCACCATGTTGGCTAGGCTGGTCTTGAACTCCTGACCTCAGGTGATCTGCCCGCCTCGGCCTCCCAAATTGCTGGGATTATAGGCATGAGCCCCCACACCTGGCCATGAAGTCATAATTTCTGTAGAAATCTGAGTATGCTTTCTTTCTTGGTTCAGCCACAGCGAACGTACAGAGAGCAACAGCCCCCAGGGATATAACGAATGCTCCAACGATATGAAACCACAGAAGTGCCATGGTAGTTAACTGCCTTTGATAGGTATGTCAGCCTCATTACCAGTGTTCTTGATTGATGGAGAAATGGATGGCCAGCAGCTATTTCATAATTGCATAATTCCTTACTCTGGAGAGTTTTCTTGTTTTAAACTAGTAACCATTTTTGATAGGGGGTCCTAAATAAAGCCCCCAGATAATCTAAAAAGGTCAGTGCTGTGGCCAGAGCTTTGGTTTCACCTCTCCTTCGTGTAGGAAATTTTATTTCCATGTTTTCCCTCTTGAATAGTAGGACACATGTGAATATTGCTAATATAAGGTAGTAGATTTGTACCTAGGATGAACTCCCATATGTAAAACCAGTGTTATAGGTAATTGAAATTAGCATGAGTGACAAGAGTTACTATTCTTTTATTTGTGTTCTGAAATTCTGAAATGGAGAGAGCAGATTTTTAAATTTTTAATTTGATTTTTTTTTTTTTTTTTTTTTTT